>PVHX01004763.1:0-54525 GCA_004024805.1 Geosciurus inauris | reverse complement strand
AGAAAATAAGGTTTTGTTATACATTCAGTGGAATGTTATTCAGTCTTAGAGAAGATTCTGCCATTTGTGACAACATGGATGAACCTAAAGGACATACTAAGTGAAGTAAGCCAAAAATTGAAATACTACATGATCTCACTTATATGAAGAGTTAAACAACCACCACCACCACCACCACCTTGAAATGCATAGAAACAGTGGAAAGGTGACTACCAGGATAAGCGTGGAGATGAGGGGACATGGAGGTTAAAGAGTACAGAGTTTCAGTTGGGTAGGATAAATAAGCATAGAAATCTAATATATAACATGGAGACTCTCGTTAATATTGTGTACTGGAAATTTGATAAGAGCTTTGAGGTAGTTTACCACAAAAAAAAGTAACTCTATGAGATAGTGTGTTAATTTACTTGGCTGTAATAATCACTTCAGTTTTTATGTGTATCTCAAAGCAGCATGTATGTACCTTCAAATATATATAATAGAGATACAATTATATCTTGTCTTTACAAAGGAAGAAAATGATATTTTAGTGAATACCTGGGTTTAAATCCAGATCCTGTTCCCTCAAATGTGTTAATTATTAAATTCCCTTTCTGATTCTAGTGGCTTCTGGGTGTTTCTACAATATCATCTGTCACTATAGGGCACGTATTATAATCTAGTTGGGTGTTCCATGGTTCTTCTCTTTGTCTGAAGAGTGTTAGGTACTGCTCACATGGTTTGGCATTTGACTAACGGGTAACCTGGAGGTGCCAGGTGTGCAGTAGTCAAGATCCTGTCTCTAAGCCGGCAGACAAGCTTGACCTGCTGGCTGTGGTGTGAGTGACTCACTCAGCATCTCTGAACCTCAGAGTATGGTATAAAATGGGATCTTTTCATCTATTGAAGGGCATCTGGGTTGCTTCCACAGTTTTGCAATTGTGAATTGTGCTGCTATAAACATTGAAGTGGCTGCTTTACTGTAGTTTGCTGTTTTTAAGTCTTTAGGGTATAGTCCAAGGAGTGGGATAGCTGGATCAAATGGTGGTTCCATTCCAAGTTTTTTAAGCAGTCTCCATACTGCTTTCCAGATTGGTTGCACCAGTTTGCAATCCCACCAGCAATGTTTGAATGTACCTTTTTCTCCACATCCTCACCAGCACCTATTGTTGCTGGTATTTTAGATAGCTGCCATTCCGACTGGGGTGAGATGAAATCTGAGAGTTGTTTTGATTTGCATTTCTCTAATGGCTAGAGATGTTGAACATTTCTTCATATATATGTTTATTGATTGTATATCTTCATCTGAGAGGTTTCTATTCAGCTCCTTAGCCCATTTGTTGATTGAGTTGTTTGTTTTTTTGGTGTTAAGTTTTTTGAGCTCTTTATATATCCTGGAGATCAGTGCTCTATCTGATGTGCGTGTGGCAAAAATTTACTCCCAGAATGTAGGCTCTCTGTTCACCTCATTGATAGTTTCTTTTGCGGAGAAGAAGCTTTTTAGTTTAAGAACTGTGGCACATATACACAATGGAATATTATTCAGCAATAAAAGAGAATGAAGTTATGGCATTTGCAGGCAAATGGATGGAATTGGAGAACATTATGCTAAGCGAAGTAAGCCAATCCCAAAAAAACAAATGCTGAATGTTCTCTCTGATTAGTGGATGATGATACATAAGTGGGGTGGGAATGAGGAACATAGGAAAAATGGAGCAACTCTGGATGCGGCAGAGGGGAGGTGGGGGGAGGGTAAGGGGAATGGGTATAGTAAAGATGGTTGATTGAGATCGTCATTACCATCCTTGGTGCATGTATGAAGACACAAATGGTGTGACTCTATCTGGTTTGCAACCAGAGAAATGGAAAAATTGAGCTCTATATATGTACTATGACTTGAAATGCATTTAAATAAATTATAAAAAAAGAAAAAGAAAAAAATATTTTTTAGTTGTAAAAAAAAGGGATTTTTTTACCCTAGGGCTTTTGTCAGAATTTAATTACGTGTGTAAATCGCCTGAAACAGTGTTCGACCATCAGTAAATGGTAGCTGTTGGTTAGATAGTTAAAAATTTGTTTAAAGTATAGAGTCATAAGAAGTAATATGTCCTTCCATTTCCCAGTCTTTCATGTAGGGCCCAGATTTTTTTCCTTTTGTGCATCCCCAGTTCAGCTTGTGCCTGTCTTTCTTATAAAAGCCACACACAGTGCCTTGTCTGTGAGGGAACTTAAAGGCCATCATGAAGCAATCTGAGGACAGAGTAGTTTTAGATTTTTATAATTTTTTCCTTTAAGGATTTTACAACTGTCTTACCTGTCTCTAATAGCTCTTTGTGAATATATACTTTTAGGAAGCATTATTAAGCAGCTCAGTTTTTATCCTGTTGCAGCAGTAAATGGGATATGTCTGGGTATTATGTAATCGTGCAATATACAGCCAATTGCCACAGAATGGAGCACAGTACAGCTGATTTGGCCAGAGCAGAAATTAGGGATCATGGGAGAGGAATTAATTCATTGCAAATTTCCAACTTCCTGAAGGTCACAGTAAGAAGAGCATTGACCCATCCACTCACTGGGGACATGGGAGATCTGTTATTACCACTGCATTCAGCAAGGGCAATACTTAAATGACTGGCTGTGGAGTTTGTAGGAGAAGTGAAGTCTAAATACAAGGCTGTTAGATGGCTACCCTGTTATGGAAGGAATATTTAAGGGGGCAGTAGGAGTGACTTTGCTTGGCTAGAGCCTACTTAATTAGAAAATTTCCAATCAGGTTTGACAGTCTGATCCATTTTCTCAGAGAAGCCTCACACATTTCCCTTGTAACCACACCCCAGATGCTTAGGAGCCTTGCAGACTGTCTTGGTGATCAAAACAACTGAGCTGGAACTGCTGCCCTGCTGGCTGGCAGGTAGTGGTGACAGGCTGCCTGCACCCTCCTGTATTGTGCTGACACCATGTTGATTTGCTGAGGGAGAAGTACCTACCCATACACATACACACACATACACACACTTCCTAATTTAAAATTATTTTTCTTTGCTTTTATTGGTGCATTGTAGTTAAGTTTAGTGTAATAGTTGAGTTTCTTTTGACATAATCCTACAGGCATAGAGTTTAATTTACTCCATTTCAGTTCCTGGTGCCACCCCCATTCTCCTTTCTCTAGTCTTCCATTTATTTATTTGTTTGTTTGTTTATAATTGATGCTTTATAGATACACAAAGGTGGAATTCACTGTGGTATATTTATACATATACTTAGCATAATTTTGTCACATTTATTCTACATCCCCTCCCATTTTGTCTTCTCTCCCTTTAAATCTCTTTCTTCTGCTCTACTGATCTTCCCTATATCTGTATGATATCCAACCCCCACCTTTTTCCGTTATTTTGCTCTAGTTTTTGTATATGAAAGAAAGCATTCAACCCTTGATTTTCTGAGTCTGGCTCATTTCACATAGCATGATCTTCTCTAGTTCCAACCATTTATTGGCAAAAGCCATAATTTCATTTCTCTTTATGGCTGAGTAAAACTCTACTGTGGCCAAGCATGGTGGCAAATGCCTGTAATCCCAGTGGCTTTGGAGGCTGAGACAGGAAGATTGCAAGTTCAAAGCCAGCCACAGCAAAAGTGAGGTGCCAGGCAACTCAATGAGACCCTGTCTCTAAAATAAATTCAAAATAAGGCTGTGGATGTGGTTCAGTGTTCAAGTGCCCCTGAATTCAGTCCCCAGTACCCCCTACAAAAAAACTCCATTATGTGTATATACCACATTTTCTCAATCCGTTCATCTATTTACAGGCACCTGGGCTAATTCTATATCTTGGCTATAATGAGTTGTGCTGCTATAAATGTTGATGTGGCTCTATTGCTATAGTATACTGATTTTAGTTCTTTGGGATAAATACTAAGGAGTGGGATAACTGGTTCATATGGTGCTTACATTTCTAGTTTTTTGAGGAATCTCCATACTGCTTTCCAGGTGGTTATACTAATTCACAATCCCACCAACAATATATGAGTGTACTTTTCCCCCAAGTCCTCTCCAGAATTTATTATTATTTGTATTCCTTTTTTAAAATATTTTTTAGTTGTCAATGGACCTTTATTTTATTTTATTTTTATTTATTTGTATGTGGTGCTGAGAATCGAACCCAGTGCCTCACGCATGCTAGGCAAGTGTTCTACCACTGAGCCACACCCCAGCCCTTTATTTGTATTCTTGATAATTGCCATTCTGACTAGAGATGAACTCTCAATGTAGTTTTGATTCACATTTAACTAATTTCCAGAGATGTTGAACATTTTTCCATATATTTGTTGGCCATCTGTATTTCTTCTTTTGAGAATAACACCAAGAATCAGTAAGTTGGACAACATCAAATTAAAGAGCTTCTGCACAGCAAAGTAAATGCTAAGGAGCAGGAAGAAGCTTACAGAAGGGGAAAAAATCTTTGCCAGCTCCTCCTGATGGGGATTAACTTTTGCTGACAGAAGTTCTTTGCATATTGACCAGACAACAGTCCTTAGTCAAGTGTTCATTGAATCTGCTCATTCCTATTTATTTATTAACTGCTTGAGTATTTTAAAGCAAACCCCAGGCATTCTATCGTTTATTCTGGAGGTACTTCAGTCTTTCTCTAACAATGGACAATAATTTTTAATGATTTTAAAAATGTAAAATTTTTTAATTAAATACACACCATAGATCCATCTTAATATTTAGTAAAATTAGTGACAGTTCCTTAATATCATCTAATACCTAATCTATATTAATATTCCTCCCATTGTCTCAAAAACATCACTTTATACTTGCTTAATATCAGAATCCTAACAAGGTCTACAAATTACATTTGGATGACTTATGTTTTTTGTTAAAAGCCTTGTTGACATAGAGTTCACATGTTACAATTTGCACTTTTGGCATACACAATTTGGTGCTTTTAGTGTATTCATAGGATTCTACAACCACTACATTATGAGATCTAGTTTTAGAACAGTTTTGCCTCCCCTAAGAAAAACTCTGTTGCCTATTAGCAACCATTTCCCCCACACCCTTCCCCAGTCATGGGAGCCCCTAATCCTTTCCGTCTCTGTAATTTTGCCTATCCTGGGCATTTCATCAGTAGAATCATTGTCTTGTGACTGGCTTCTTTGGCCTTAGCACAGTGTTTCCATGTTGTAACACGTATTGGTACTTCATCTCTTTAGATTGCTTAATAATTTCCCCTTGTATGGCTAAATCACATTGTATTTATTCATTCATCAGCTGATGGACATTTGAGTTATTTCCACCCTTCATCTATTATGAATAATGCTGCTGTGAGTATTATTATGTACAAGCTTTTGTGTGCACATGTTTTCATTTTTTCCATGCGCGCGCGCGCAAACACACACACACACACACACCATTTTACATTCCCATTAGCAGGGTATGAGATTTCAATTTCTCCATGTCCTTGTCAATACTTGTGAATTCATTGTTTTGATCATAGCCATCCTAGTGGGTATATAATTGTATTGCTTTGTGATTTTTATTTATCCCTGATGGCTAATGATGGTGAATGTATTTTCATGTGCCTATTGGCCATTTGTTTATCTTTAGTGAATGTCTATTTAGATCCTCTGCCCATTTTTCAATTGGTCAAGTTGTCTTTTTCTTAGTTGCAAATATTTTTATATATTCCGGATACAGTCCCTTTATTACATATATAATTAGCAATTTCTCCCATTCTATGGATTCTATTTTCACTTTTTTGGTGGTGTCACTTGCAGTTCAAAACCTGGTAATTTTGATATAGTTCAATTTTTTTCTTTTTCTTTTGCCACACGTGCTTTTGCTATCATAAATGAAGTCTTTGCCTAACTCAAGGACATAAAGACTTAATCCTATATTTTCTTCTGAGAGTTTTATAGTTTCAGCTATAGTAATTTTTACAAATATGGTTATATTTAAAGTTAGAATTAGTTGTATTACCTTTCAGTCTGTTATCCGCATTTAGTTATAGTACTTGATGTGAGATGGGTGTTCAAATTCTTTCTGATATGTGAAGAAATCTTCTTGTCTCAGCACCATTTGTTTAAAACAAGCAAAAAACTTTACTTACTAAATTGTCTTCTAAGCTTTGTTGAAAATTGACCATAAAAGCATGAGTTAATTTCTTTCAATTCTATTTCATTGGACTGTTTGTCTATTATATATATCAGTACTGCACTGTCTCTGTTACTGTAGCTTTGCAGTAAATATATTTGTTATATCCTTTTTAATATGTCACTGTGTCCTCTCTTTCATCACCACCACCAAACCATTTATTTGTGAGGAGCCTGGGTTGTTTTTATAGAATTTCCCATACTTAGCTGTGGTTGACTGTATCCTGATGGTGTCACTAACATATGCCTCTGTCCCCCTTTCTATAAACTTGTATTTAGATCCAGGAGCTTACCTAAATTCTGGTTGTTGTGTGTACACTTATTCCTCTTTGTCAGGAATAATTCTTGGTGGTGCTGTATGCTTCCTTTTGCATCATTCTGGAGGTATCTGTTTTCTAGTTATCCTGCTTTTATTAATATTAAAATTGGCCAATGTATTTAGATGTTATCAGACCGATCCATTTACTACAAAATTCTCTATCGAGTATTGTCATTGATTCATTTTAGGAGCCATTGAAGTTTGATTTGATCTATAGATTATGTCTTTAAGAGTTTTTTTTTAACGTTCTTTTTTTTAGTTATAGATGGACGTGATATCTTTATTTTATTTATTTATTTTTATGTGATGCTGAGGATCGAACCCAGTGACTCACACATGCGGGGCAAGCTCTACCACTGAGCCACCGCTCCAGCCCTTTAAAAGTTTTAAATTGCTGATTTTGGACTTCTATCTTTCCTTCTATGTTTAATGAATCTTTCCATTATCCACAGATAAAAATAACATAAATGCTTGTTTCTTTCCCTTTATCAGTTTTCAATATGAGTTGATACCCCAAAAATCTCCTAAAATGACCAATTATTTTTTACAAATTATGAATTATATGTATTTGTGTTTTAATTATTACAGTTATCTTTTTTCTGATGCTAAAATTGCCCCTTCATCTGAAATTATTTACATGATGTATGGGATTTGCTTCATAATAACCAGGGCAGGGCTATGGAAGGGGGATGGACATAGATGAGTCATGATTGGCCATAAGTTGATTATCTTTGAAACCAGTGATGGGTTCATTTTGTTAGCCTGCCTTCTTTTGTATAAAGTCTTAAAAATCATCTCATTTTTGGGCAATGGGAGTCCCTTGATATAGCTCTGGTGTCATCTTGGCAGCTTCCTTAATCTAAGAAATAAGAGGTCTTAGGAGCATTAAGTACATTGTCTGCCCCAGGACTAGACTGAGTCATTTATCCCAGACTCCCTGGTTCCTTTTAATGGAAATAGTGTATAGAGACCACCTACTTGAGGCACGGGGGGACTTATTGCTACCAAGTTGCTTGCTTCTGGCGTCTTCCACATTGCAGCTAGAGAATATGTTCTTTATAAAAAGAAAAATGAATGGGTTCTTCAGGCCAAAATTTCCAATTCGGAGAAAAGATTGTAAAGTTTTTAATGAAGTGTTTTTATTTATTTTATACTGAAAATCTTGGTTTCTAACAATAAACATAATTACTCATTTACTTTCTCCTAATTATATAAGGCATCCTACTTGTACATAATCTACTACCCTGATTTTATAGTATGTGTGCATAGATGGGGATGGGGAAGGTGTTAGTTTTCAAATATCAATATCAGTATTTTTGCTTACATGTCTTCTATGATTCATTTTATTCTTAAGATATATTCCACTAGGGATATAGTCAAAAGACTGTTCTGCAAAGTTACTTGAAATATTTTTTTTGTAGTAATAGTGTCAACATGGTACACTGTTGAGTACATTTCTGTTTGCCTTAGATTTTTTGATGTTGCTTTTGAGCAATTGTATGTGATTTCAAAGTAAAAACTTTAATACAAGGAATGTTCAGAGGAACCTCGTCTCATCCTAGTCCTTTTTCCTTGTGTTCCCCTTCTTCTCATGCAGAACCACTTTTATTAGTACTAGGTTTATTCCCCTATTACCTTTTAAATTAAATAGACAATATAAAATAATATTTTTAAATAAGAAATATTTTTCTTCTTCTTAAAAAGGGTAGCATACTATATATTCTTTGTCTTTTGTCTTTGACTTCATAGTATATCCTCGAAATTTTCCCTTTATATATGTTAGTTTGACCTTTTTTTTATCAGTTTGGTTTTACCATGTCCTTATTTAAGAGTGTTGTAGGATATCACAGCCTGTTATTAATTGTACCATAAAGTATTGGGAGAGTTAGGGACTTAACTGAGTTTTATTAACAGTCTCTTTTCTTTGCTGCTTATCACAGAACATTATAAATGTCTTACTTTTCCAAATTTCTCTCAGTTTAAAAGAATTCCTGCCCAAAGAGTACATCAAGCAGAGAGGAGCTGAAAAGAGAATCTTTCAGGTATTGAAAATGTACAGCAATTTACTGTTCTCCTCGATCTTCATCCTCATTCATTAGCACAAGGGGCCTCTGCACATGATAGTTTTGTATGCTGTGCATGTATTCTTACATAATAAGTGATTGGTAAGAGTAAAGAAGCTGACAGTTCTACTTTGGACAGATTTATTATCTTAATCCATACTTTCTTGGTAAAGGTTACTTAGCCCTTCTGAGAAAAATGTGCATACATTTATTTTGAAAGGCTCTACACTGGTAGCATTAAAACAAGGTGATAGACTATTAAATTGCACTGAGGGAGAAGCTACCAGTAGCACTTTTGTCCTGAGATTTGTTTTTTGAAGTTGTAATTTGAGAACTAGTGCCTTTTTAAAATCCAAGGTTATTTTAAAAGTCAGAGACTGTCCATTCCAGGCAACACTAAGAAAAGTCCTGTTGCCAATTTGATCATGGAACACCTTAGTGAATCTAAGATATCAAAATCTTCTTTGCTCTGGGAAAAGAAATAAAAGTTAAAATGTGAATTTCATGTGTATAAAACATATTATTTCACCTGGTATTGTTTCCAAGCACTATCATGTACAGGCACATTATATACCCTCCTTTTTGGAAAGATATAGATGTTAGAATGACACTGTCCTTAGAAGAACATCTTTCTAGCTGTCATTTGAAGTGTGGGCCCTGAATACTTAAGACATGGGGTCCTTTGAGAACCTGATTATAATTATAGATGTTCCTGTGGCTGCACGCAGGTACAAATTATTGGACTCAGGACAAAACGTGTAGACTGCTTGGATTCAAGCTCTAGTTTAGAAGTCCCCAACTGAACTCTCTGCTCTGCTCCTTGTTCAGCAGATAGCTATGTCATGGAGGGATTCAGACACAAGCATCACTTACCATCCAGAGCCCCTTTGTACCCCACATGTAGTAATTACCTCTGACTAGTCCACCTGCTACCAGAGCTGTAGTAATGTGTCTCTTTCTACTGTCCCTTTTGCAGGAGCATAAGAACTGTGGAGAGATGAGTGAAATAGAAGCCAAGGTCAAGTATGTCAAGCTAGCCCGGTCCCTCCGGACATACGGCGTATCTTTTTTCCTAGTGAAGGTGAGTTGGGCAGAGTGGGGAGGGTGTTTCCCTATGCCATGGGTTTTCGTTCATTAAAGTGTTTGCTGTTAAGTGTAGTTTGTCACGCCTAGACCCCTGGCATTTGTGGGTGCAGCATTTGGCCAGTGAGGTCTGAGTTTAACTGTAGCATAGATGTGGAGGGTGTGAGTGGCCAGGCTGGTGAGTGAGCCTGGCTGCCTGCACAGCCTCTGGACAGCTGTGCCTTGACTAGGATCACTATGGCTACTGCAAAGTCACAAAGGAGTGAGCTCACTGTCACTTGTTCTTTCCCCTGAGAACATCTTACTCATGACCATCTGCAGTTCTCTGGACTAAGTGAAAATTGTTGACCACTGCAGACAAAACTGAATGCATGTCATAGATTATATAGTACTTACTTTGTACACCTAGGACAGGTTGTAGAATTTTGGTGGCCTTCAAATGTGTTTTCATGGAAATCATTTCTTCTTAGTACAACAAAATGCATTTCTTCGAAGTACAAAACATGAACATGCCAGGAAAGCCCTGGATGGATGTCTCCTTGGGTTGATTGACAAATCCCCTTCTAGCATCCTTCCCCCTTTGCTCTTCCTTACCTCAGCTATGCAATGTCTGCATTCCAATAGTAGGTCACTGATTTCTTGTTTTACTGTGACCCTAGGTCTTTCTGCCTCTTGCCCTTGGCCCTAGAGGAAGCTTTGCCATGTTGTTAGGCCTCTTTTGTTGCTTACGGCCAATAGGGATGGAACCAAGTGTGTTCCAGCTGCTTTCAGGGACTGCAGTGGGGAAGCTGGAGACAGAGTGGGTGAAGGAAGAGGGTTCCTTCCCCACAGCTAAGGAGAACTGCAAAGGAAGGACATTCCAATATCCTCTAGGAGGCTTCTCTTTTTTTAAAATTAATTTATTCAAATGCATTTCAAATCATAGTACATATATAGAGCTCAATGTTTCCATTTCTCTGGTTGCAAACCAGATAGAGTCACACCATTTGTGTCTTCACTCATGCACCAAGGGTAGTGATGACCATCTCCTTCAACCATCTTTACTACACCACTTCCCTTTTCCCTCTCCCCTCTTCCCCCCTGCCCCATCCAGAGTTCCTCCATTTCTCCTATGTTCCCCATTCCCATCCCCTTTATGTATCAACATCCACTAATCAGAGAGAACATTCGGCATTTGGTTTTTTGGGATTGGCTTACTTCACTTAGTATAATGTTCTCCAATTCCAACCATTTGCCTGTAAATGCCATAATTTTATTCTCTTTTATTGCTGAATAATATTCCATTGTGTATATGTACCACAGTTTCTTTATCCATTCATCTATTGAAGGGCATCTGGGTTGCTGCCACAGTTTTGCAATTGTGAATTGTGCTGCTATAAACATTGAAGTGGCTGCATCACTGTAGTATGCTGTTTTTAAATCTTTAGGAGTGGAATAGCTGGATCAAATGGTGGTTCCATTCCAAGTTTTAAGGAGGCTTCTCTTGACCTCACCTCTTGCTCGAGCAAGCTGCTTCCCCCAGATAAGGAAGAATCAAGATGTTTTACTTTAGAAAGGTGTATGCTTCATGCCAGGTAGTTACACCAACCAAACCTGCTTCATTATACACCAGAAAACACTTGGGGCTCTTGCCAATGAAAGAAGCCTGTGTCAACCCCTTCATTGTTATGAAGAATAATTTAGAGATGGAAACTTTTATATTTATTAGGAGTTTTAAAATATGACTGGATTTTTGAATGATACTGGTGCCATCTAGGTAACAATCATTCCATTTACCAGTGCTAACAATAATATTTAGAGAACATATGAGATTTGCCAGGCATATCTCATTCAAATCTGTTAGGAAGAATGATTACTATTAGGGCTGAGGCTGTGGCCCAGTGGAAGAGCACTTGCCTCGCATGCGTGAGGCCCTGGGTTCGATCCTCAGCACCACATAAAAATAAAGATATTTGTGTCTATCTACAATCAAAAAAAATTTTTAAAAAAGAATGATTACTATTACCTTCTGTTTATAAGCAAGGAAACACAGGCCAAGACCTCCCAGAGCCATAAGACAGGTAACTGAAGGAGCCAGGTCTTGAACTCTAGTCTCTGATTCACAGACCATCACGACCACTGACTATGTTGCCTTAGCTGTAGTGACTCTGCCCAAAAGAGAGTCACTTTTCTCCTCCATCCCAGCAGCCACCTGTACATGACTCCAGGAGAGATCTGGTCATTTTAGGAACTGGTCATTTTCAGCAGTCCACTGATAATGGCACCAGTTTTCATCTGTTTTCTTAAGTTTTTCTGTGGTTCTTCAGGTATTAAATTCATCTCTGGTGTTCACATCTTGCATTAATAACATCAGACTTTATGCCGAGTCAGTTTCTATGATATGTGAAAGGTTATGCTTCTTCATACAGGTCAGTAAATGTTGGATAATAACTCACAGAAAACCATTGTGAACAGAAAGAAGAGCATTAAACAGCAAATTGAAGAAAAAATAAAGTCTCCAAAGATAAGATAGGGCCTAAGAAAAATCTGTCAATGGTCAGTAGGATGATTAGTGAGAGAGCACAGGTTCCCTGGTTGAAACAGGACTTGCAAATTTAGTCAAATCTCCTTTAGAAAATTGTTTAAGGCAAAACAAGAAGGTGATAACAATTTCCTTTTTTCTCCCTCCTTCCTTCTGCCTGTTTTCTCTTTCCCTTCCCTCCCTTCTTCCCTTCCTTTTTTCCTTCTCATCTTTTTCTTTAAATTACGTCTCTTTGAAGAGAGAAAATTAAGTTGGTAGTGCTTACAACCTTTAAATACATATTAAAATTAATAGGTATAATTTCATTGTTTTTATTTTTGTCACTTGGTACAATGTTAAAAGCATCTTGCTCACTTTAATTGTTTGCTTGATGATTCCATTCAGTATGCCACTTGATTTCATAATTATCTCTAATAAATACAATTTACTTGACCATAATTTGCAGGAATGATTCAATATTATGAATGAATGAACCTTAAAAATCAAATCAGCAAATGATATCAAATGATATCGTATGATTTTTATGTAAAACTACTAAGATTTTTGATAAAATTCAACATCTCCTTAGAAAAATTTTTTAAATTTCTAGAATGTAAGTATGTTTGTTTAACAGAATAGAGTATCAGTTTCAAAGCAATCATCAGTACCACACTTAACAGAGAAATTCTGGAAGGAAATCTAACAATTAGGGTCATACAAATTTGCCTATCATCTCATTCCCCATTAACATTATTCTGGAAGACCTGAGAAATGCAGAAAGATATAAAAATGAAGAAGCAAAATAATAACCTTGGGAAGTAAAGGAACAAAATTATAGCTAGTTGCTATGATTATAACAAGATAAGACGAATCTTGTTAAAAAACTTTTTATTTTGAAATAATTATAAATACATAGGAAGCTAATGATACAGAATCAAAATGTCAGGTAATAATGAGCATTGGTGAGGATATGAAGAAACTGGAACCCATGTATACTGCTGGTAAGAAAGCAGAATGGTGCAGCCACTGTGCAAACAGTGTTGATTGATTAAACGTAGAGATGCCATATGACCCAGCAATTCCGCTTTTAGGCAGATACACCCAAAGAGAACTGAAAGCGCATGTGCACACAAAATCGTGAACATTTATATTTACAAAAGCCTTTAGCTCAACTATAGAAACAATGCCAGTGTTCATCAGCTAAGGAATGGATAAGCAATTTATGGTATAACCACACATGTACTATTTTGGAGCCATAAAAAAGATGAAGTATTGATACATGCTGAAACATGGATAAATTTTGAAAACATTGTGCTAAGTGGAAGACACTGCTCACAAAAGACCCTACACTATATTATTCTATTTATGTGAAATGTTCAGATTAGGCAAATCTGTATAGACAGAAAGTAGGTTAGTTAGTGTTTGTTAAGGGGTGTGGTGTGGTAGGGTGCAAAGGATCTGGGATTGATACTTACAGGGTAGTACAGAGTAGCACTGATTGCTACAGGGCCCTAACTTGTTCTTGATTTGTTCTAGGCCCAAATCCTTGTCACATACACAGTTTGTTTTGATATGATAATGTTCTAAAATTGGTGATAGCAGTACAACTTAGTGAATAAAATACACTGACTCATACACTTTAAATGGGTGAATTGTATGCTATGGGACAATTTTAGTCAGCTTTTTGTTTTTTGGGGGGCGTACCGAGATTGAACTCAGGGGCACTCAGCCACTGAGTCACATCCCCAGACCTATTTTGTGTTTTATTTAGAGACAGAGTCTCACTGAGTTGCTTATTATCTCACCATTGCTGAGGTTGGCTTTGAACTCTCCATCCTCCCAGCTCAGCCTCCCAAGCTGCTGGGATTACAGGAGTGCACCACTGTGCCTGGCTTTAGTCAGCTTTTTTATTACTGTGACTAAAAAACCTGACAAGAACAATTTTAGAGAAGAAGAGTTTATTTGGGGGCTCATGGTTTCCGAGGTCTCAGTCTGTAGACAGTTGGCTCCATTCCTCAGGGCTCGAGGTGAGGCAGAACATCATGGTGGAGGGGTGTGGCAGAAGGAAGCAGTTCATATGATGATCAGAGAGCCAAGAGATTCTCACCAGATTCAAAATATATACCCCAAAGGTACGCACCCAATGCACACTTTCTCCAGCCACACCCTACCTGCATTCAGTTACCACTCAGTTAATCCCCACGAGGGGATTAATTCACTGATTGAGTTAATGCTCTCATAACCCAATCATCTCACCTCTGAATATTCTTGCATTGTCTCACACGTGAGCTTTGGGGGGACACCTCATATCTAATCCATAACAATGCCTTATATTAGAATAACATTTTTTAAGAAATACAGAACAATCTTATGTACACTTCAAGTTTCCTTCAATGCTAACTATAGTACAAACCACAACCAGGAAATTGGTTGTAGAATATATAATACTTATAAACATACAGTGTTTATCACTGAGCTCAGAGTTCACTCACTTGCACGTGTGCCTCGTTCTCTGCAGTGTTACGTATGTGGATTTGTGCAACCATTGCCACAATCAAGACACAGACTCTTCTTCATTACCACAAGGATCCTTCTGCTACCCTTCAGGGCTATGCACACTTCTTGCACCTCTTCATCCTCGACACTGTTCCTCCCTTCATCCATGGGAACCACACCTCTGCCTCCATCTTTCTAATTGTGTTATTTCAAGAATGTTATATAAATGCAGTAATATAGTATATAATCTTTTGAAATTATAATCCAAGTTGTAATGTTTGTCTCTGGTCCATCTTTTATTACTGAATAGTACTCAATGGTAAGGACATGCCAGAATTTATTTAACCATTCATTGAAGGACATTTGGATTATTTCAATTTGGAGTTATTATGACAGAAGTTGCTATGAATGTTTATGTATAGATATTTGTGTGTACATAGTGTTCATTTCTCTGGGATAATGCCCAAGAATGCAATAGTAAGTACATGTTTAGCTTTGTAAGAAACTACCAAACTGTTTTCCAACATGACTATACTATTATTCTCTTTTTCTTTTTTCTTTTTTTTTTTTGCTACTTGAGATTGAACCTTGGAGCACCCTACCACTGCGCTACATCCCCAGTCCTTTTTATTTTGAGACAGTATCTTGCTAAGTTGCACAGCTATCTAGCTTTGTACTTAGGGTCCTCCTGCCTCAACCTCCAAAGTCACTGGGATTACAGGCATGTGGGATTATAGGTAATCACCAGCCCTGGCCTGTTTCACATTCTTACAAGCAGTGTATGAATCATCCAATTTCTTCGCATCTTTTCCATCATTCAGTATCATCATTTTTTGTGTCAGCCACTCTGACAGGTGTTGTATTCTATATCAGTGTGACTTTAATTTGCGTTTCTCTAATGGCTAATGGCTTTTGAATATCTATTCACATGTTGTTCACTGTCTCTTTTATATATACTCTTCAATAAAATGCTGGTTCATGTTTCTTTCCTGTTTCTAATTAGATTGCTTGAAGTTCTTTGACTGTTAGATTTTAGGAGTTCTGTATTTGTTCTAGGTCCAAACTCTTGTTACATATATTGTTTGCAAATATTTTCTTCCAGTCTATATCTTGGATTTTTCATCCTCTTAACAGATTGTTTAAAGAGCAAAAGTTCATAGTTTTGATGAGGTATATTTTATTAATTTTTCTTTGCTTTAGGTTTTGTGACTAAGAGCTCATTGTCTAGACCTAAGTTCTAAAGTTTTTCCTCCTGTTTACTTTGAAAATTTTTGTTGTTGTTATTGTTTTATATTTTGCATGTAGGTCCTTGATTCATTTTGAGTTAGTTCTGTACAAGGTGTGAGATTTAGGTCAGGGTGCATATTTTGGCCTGTGGATGTCCTATTAATCTAGCACCATTTGTTGAAAGAGCTTTCCTTCCTCCATTGAAATGCTTCAACATTCACTTGAGCACACTTGTGTGGATGTGGTTCTTGGTTCTCTGTTCTGCTCCATTGATCTCTGTCTCTGTCCCTTGGCAACTACCACACTGTGGTGATCACTGCAGCTGTGTAGGTAGCCTTGACGTAGGCAGAGTGATTCCCTTCACTTTTCTTTTTCTTTTCTTTTTTTTACAAAATACATATTAGTGTAATTTATTTTTTATTTCAGGTAGTTTATTGTAGTTACAGAACACTAACACAGCCTCCTGTCAAATCCATTAGTTCTATCTTCATCTTACCTTGATTGCCAATTGTTTTTTTTTTTACTTTTTTTTTACTATGAATTTTATTTACTTCATTATCTCTACATTTCTTTTTTTTTTGACCATCATATTCCACCACCTTTACTGTCCCCATGCCCCCTTCTCCCTTAACTCTCCTTTCCATATATAGTCTGGAGTGAGTGTTCATATCTAAAAAAATCTTTGCTGGGATTTTGATAGAAATTACATTAAATTTATAGATCAGCTTGGAGAGAATTGTTATTTTTTGATGATTCTTTCAATCTGTGAGCATGGTATTAGGTCCTCCTTGATTTTTTACCAATGTTTTAAAATTTTCAGCATACAGATCATATATGTGTTACATTACACAAAAAAAATCATTGAATTTTTAGATGTCTTGCTAACTTCAGTAAATTGGTTGACTAAATGGATAAGACATATCAACCACATGAATTAGTAGTGTATGTTTATAAAAATGAGCACAAACATTTAGAGTGTATGATAAAAAGATACCATGCAGAACAGCACTTCCCCAAAATTGTCTGCCTATGAATAATAATTTTTTAAAGCATACACATCAGATCTCTCTAACCTCAAACTGAACATAGCAGTTTGAACAGAGCATAACAGAATATTGTAAAGGAGGTTCATTGACATAATTTGGAAACAAATTGGGAGTGAGTGTTCTAGCTTCTCATGCATGACTTTTATAGGCTTCTGTTAGAAACTTAAATAAGTCCATGGAATTACAATTTGCTAAACAATTAAATACTGATACTGAATGTACTTAACTATACCACAGCCCTGAGATTAGGGATAGATATTCTGAGATTATTATTTGATATGTTTATGGCTGCTTGCATCATGTTTTTTCTACATCCATGAACACTTTGTCTTGATTTCAGTGTTGAACTTTGTTATAATAGGAGTGTTCACATGTGTGAGTGGGGAAGACCAACCCAGAATCCAGAAGGCAATATCCACCCTTGTGAGAAATCGCAGAATCTTAGTGATCTCCAGGGATCTACTAACCCTCTCTAAATCTCAGTCTCTTCATCCAAATATGGGAATACTGGTTCCTTACAGGGTTCTTGTGAAGACGGAGCTAACATGTGTGAACAGATGTGGTACCTGGAATATGTTGATACTTGATAAATTCCACCCTCCCTCCATCTTCCAAACCCTTGCCCTGAAGTCTCTCAGCTTTCTAATTGATTTTTAACATCCATGAATGTAGATCAGTGGATGGCAACCTTTTTCTGTAATAACCAACTAATAAACATCTTGGGCTTTGCCACCCATGCTACTCACCCCTACCCTGAGGAAAGCAGTATGGAAGCAACTGTACACAATATGTGAACAATTGAGCCTGGTTATATTCTGATAAAGCTTTACATGTGGATTCTGGAATTTGAATTTCATGTAATTTTCATGTATCCAAAAATATTCCTCTTGACTTTTTAAGATTTTAACATGGAAAATTTATTCTAAACTATCAAGTATTTGGGGGGGGAGGCAGTAAGCTGGATTTAGCATTAGCAGTAGTTTTCCCACTTTGGTCTAGAAATTGTCCATAGAACAAACAGTGAGTCCACAAGGAACATCATTAGGCAACAGTATTCTCGTGCCTCAATGTCTAAAAAAATGTGCTTCAAAAACAGTCCTGGGTTTGGATCCTGGACTTTCCACTTAATAGTTTGGTCTTAGATAAATGGCCTTCACCTCTAAGTCTATTTGGTCATCTATTAAAGTTGTGGCTTTTTATGAGGTTTAAATAAGATACTATAGAAATGGAGACTGTCTCATAAAAGATCTCAATAAAAGGAATCTGTACATGTCTACAGTCTTCCTCTTTGATCAACTAATGGATTCATCATGATCTGCCAAACTGAAACCCCTTAAGCCAAGGTAAGGCATTTCCCATGATCTGCATAGGACTGTTTGATTCCAGAAAGGGTAACCCTGTGTAATACTTTTTACTTCTACATTTGCTTTTGAAATGTCCCTGCAGTCCTACCCAGAGCCTTGGGTGAGACTCCTGGGGAGCTGACCCTCTTCTGGCCTGAAATGTGAAAGTAGCATAGAGCCCAGCATGCAAAGAATCTCAGAATTTCAGAATGGATTGCCAGTCAGTTTTAGAAAGGGAAATGAGTAATAAAGAGACTTTAACACGTAGTTTTGCTCTTAGGCCAGCTAGTCTGTTCTCCATGCCTCTTAAAGGGAAAAGCATACTGATGACAAAGCAAAACACACAAGCCAGTCCCCTGGTACTAAGCCAATGTAGAAATCCAGTGAGCTCGGTGGGATCATGGGGAGGACCCTGTGGGCCGAGGCTGTGTTGGAATGAGTGGGGAGAGCCCAGGCAGGCCAGTCAGCCCAATGGCATCCTTTCATCCAATCTAGAATCTCAGATGTGAGGCACAAGTGACACAAGAATTAGTCTGTCTCTCTACCTGTGACGAGAGCCAGCTGACAGGCCAACTTCATCACAGTTGGCCAGCAGCACTGAGCCTATAGTACTGAGGTTGAGAAATGTCTGAAAGAAGAGAGGGCTGGGCTTAATAACAGATGCTGCCTCTCTTGGTCGAATGCCTAGTTTCTCCTACTTCTGAATTTTGCAAGTTAAAGACATTTCAAAACCAAACCAACCTAAGCAGGACCCACTCTACAGAGAAGCTTCTAAATGGCTGGCAAAAAATCATAGCTGCAGTCTGAGAGTATGTGTGTCAGGATATGAGATAGATGGGTCTTCCCTGGAGCCAGCCTTAGCTTGCTCTTATCTCCTGGAGATAAAGGATGCTGGTCTGTGCAAATTGAAGGTTGGGGGCAGAGGGAGGGCTGACCTCTGAAGCATAAGAAGGAAGAGGGAGCCTAATTGCCTTGTGGCTCTCTCTTGACATCTCCGCCACAGAGGATCTAAAGCAGGTCTCTGCATTGGGGAAGACTTTACAGTGCTATCCCAACTCTGAGACATTTTCTATTTTATCTTTCTCCAGCTGCTCTGTGTTTTATGGGTAGACACTAAAATAATTGTATCCCTTGATTGTGACATCTGTTGCCAGTTTCAGTGTTTTTTGAGTTCTCTATATCCCCTTTCCCTGGTGGCACAATGTCCACTGTAAGTTGCTTATCCACTGAGGCTTCCTATCTGAGGCTCGAATGATCTTGAAAAGCATTAGGGCAGTCCATCCGGAGTCCTGTTCCCTCACCTGGGAGAGGGGCAGAGGGGAAAAGGATAAGAACAAGTCTGGACCATGGTTCATCTGTGATCTCTTCCTTGGTCCCAGTAGCTGGGCTTGTGCCGAGCCTGTGTGACTTAGCTGCCTACCACCTTTTCAACCTAAATCTCTGTGTAGCTACTGAAGCCACATTGAATTAACTGGCCCCTTCTGTACTGCATTGATTTTACTCCTTGTGGAACTGACCTCTTTAAAAGAATCTGATTCCTCTGTTTTTTAAGGACTTGAGAGGCTCGTACAGTGCCACGTTCCCCTCCTTGACACCACACAGGTTCCTGATGCCGTCGTATCCTCCTGTGAGGAAGCTGGAAGTGTGCTGTGGCCATCATGTCATGGGTTCATGCAATGTCCACTGGTGGGGGTCGGAGTGGGTGTAGATGTCAGCCTTTTCTCTCTTTCATTGTAAAGACTATGCTGTGGTAGAAAGTCTGCTTTTTGAAACCAGATATTTTTGAGCTACTCAAATTTGTGTTCAGTTTGTGTCTTTAACACTTGGCATTGTCAGTCTTGGAGGAATTAATATTGCTTTTTCATTTGCAAAAGGAAAAATGATGATACCAACCTCTTGGAGATTCTCTGAACTAGTGGGTAATACGTACTAAGTAATGAGCTCCAGCCTCGTTTTGGATGCGGTGCCCAGTGCTGGAGAGGGAACATACACCCACACATACATATCTCATTTGTACACATTCCTCTAAGAACACCAGAGGCATTGCTAGGTTTCAGCAACTATTACTTGAAAAGTTTTTGCTAAAAATACATATATTAAGTGAAGAAAGAAGGAAAAGCACAAGAAAATAATACAAATCACATAATCGTTGCCCCTGCTTTTTCATATACTATATATAAACCTATTTTAAAATTTTTATTTCACACAGGATTGGGCCATATATGTACCATTTCAATTTATGTATTATGAATCATTAATTTCCATGAAATTGGTTGTTTTGCTACAACATAATTTTTTTTTCTGGTACCAGGGATTGAACTCAGGGTGTTCAACCACTGAGCCAGATCCCCAGACCTATTTTTGTGTTTTATGTAGAGACAGGGTCTCACTGAGTTGCTTAGTGCCTGGCTGTTGCTAAGGCTGGCTTTGAACTCGCGATTCTTCTGTCTCAGCCTCCCAAAGTGCTACAACATAATGTTTGTAGTTGTGGAGTAATATGTTATCTAGATAGACCATAATTTATAAAGGCCTATATTATTGAAAACTGGGGATTTCCCCTCTAGTTTTTCACTTTAATAAACTCTGCATGAGTTTATTCTTGTATAATTGTTACATTTGTAACTTCTTAGAAAGAAAGAAACTCCTAAAAGCAAGCTATATGAGAAGTAGGAACATTTTTAGGTTTTAGATAGATACTTACCTATTTTCTTCCAAAGACTTTGCTTTTAGTATGGTTCCCCTTCATATCTTCCTCAATTCTAAGAATTCATTCTTTTAAATACTCTTTTTGACATAAATAACATTTTATTTGCTTATATCATTTTAAATGCATTTTCTATTCATATTCTTCAGTAGTTATTTTTGTTGATCGATGAGAACTTTGGGCAGCATATTATCTTTTACTATTATATTTGGTGAAAATATTCTCCAGTAGTTTGCTCTTTGCTTTTTCTTATAGTGAGATCTCTTTCCTTTTCTTCTGTTCTCCCTTCCTTCCCTTTGTGCCTCCCTATCTCCCCACCTTCTCTCTCACTTTAAGATGTATCAAAGTGTGTGTGTTTTGAGTTGACACTATTGATCTTTTCCTTAGTCACTTCTTATTTTGGGAATTTTGGTAGAAAGCCATTTCTCATCTAGAAATAACAAAAATACTCACCTTATATTCTTCCTAAATTTTTAATTTATCTTAAATTGGTGTTGGCATGAGTGTGAATAGGGATCCATCCTTTCAATAGACATTATTATATCAAAAAACTATTTAAAAGATGATTTAAGACATCTTCCCCCTACCCCTTTGGTACCAAGGATTGAATTCAGGGGTACTAGACCACTGAGCCACGTCCCCAGCCCTATTTTGTGTTTTATGTAGAGACAGGGTCTCACTGAGTTGCTTAGCACCTCGCTGTTGCTGAGGCTGGCTTTGAACTCGCGATTCTCCTGTCTCAGCCTCCCTAAGTGCTGGGATTACAGGCGTGTGCCACTGCACCTGGCAAGAACATCTTTAGTTTTAAGAACATTTTTAGTTCTGTCCTTTCTTTCGGACAGCCTATTTGGGAGTAATGCATGCTACTGAGGAGCATCTCTTCCCAGGAAATATGCCTATGTGTATCATTCCAGTCTTCTAGTTTCTCTGTGTTCACTCCTGTCCTTCAGTTTAGTAGGTTATTCACCTGGCCTCAGAACCTTGGTTTTCTAACAGCCCTGCCTGTTTGAAACCCCATGTATGTGGAGCAACCTAAGGTAAAACCTCATGCATTCAGAGAAAGAACACTGATGCTTGTTATCTCCGATTTCAGGAAAAGATGAAAGGCAAGAATAAGCTGGTGCCTCGCCTGCTGGGAATCACCAAGGACTCCGTGATGCGCGTGGACGAGAAGACCAAGGAGGTGCTGCAGGAGTGGCCTCTCACCACCGTCAAGCGCTGGGCTGCCTCACCCAAGAGCTTCACACTGGTAGGACTGGCAGGCAACGTGAGGACTGACATGGTCTTGGGCGATATTGTGCACAGGAGACCAGATCCTAGCCCAGTGTGTTTCTGTGGCCTTAGAGAATCAGCAAGGAGAGAAGATGGTGCCAGTTGATGGGCAGGGAGGAGACTGATCCAGAATTAAGACAGGTGTGAGGAAGTGAGTTTCTTTGGCCCCTGGTTCCTCTCTGGTGCTCTATGTAAGTCCTCCCCTAGTTCAAAATTTAGAGGAGCTACTCACCAGGAGGATTCTCAATTGTGTGCTCTTGATCCCTCAAATATCCTAAAAGGAAACTTCCAACCCTCTGAGGCCCACACATCAGAGGTTCCTAAGAACTGTGATATGGTGCTAAGGAGAGTTTTTGCAGCCTGCCTAGGAACATCACAGAGTATATAGTGGAAACTACATAAATTTGGGGTAATATTAAAGCCCCAGTTTGTCATCTCTTAGTTTTACGACCTTGTTCAACTTCTCTCTTCTCTCTGAGCCTTAATTTCCTCAGCTATCAAATGGGGATAGTAATACCTACTTGGCGACGTTTCTAGCATTAAACAAGAAGATGGTGATAAAATGCTTAGTGTAAAATTCATGGGAAGTGGGGAGAAGATGTTTGTTTTAGCTCTTTGGGCTCTAAATTCCTTCTCCCAACTTTAGTATTTGCTATGAGGGAAGTATAACCATATAGTCTTCTAGATCTGAATTTTCATGTGAAACTTGATAGGGCCAGTGTTTTGTAAGGATAAGCTGGATAATAGGGAATATCAAAAAGTGCTGAAATTTGTTGTTTCTTCAGACCTCCTGATGTCTTTGGTAAACACCTGAAACATCAGCTTGCATCTAGTTAAGATCTCATACGTTTTTTAAAAGGTGTAAAGGAGGAGTTTGGGAAAAATAGTTACTTAAATTGATGATAGATTGAAAAGCTCATGCCAGTTGAAAAGAACTTTTAGAAACTCCACCTCCTTCCTCCTCTAGTTGTAGCAGCTATGCCTGAGTGATCTTCAAAATTGAGTGTTCAATCTATTTGAGCTTCAGAGTTGTTGTCTTTAAAATACAGATCAGGGGCTGGGGATGTGTCTCCATGGTAGAGCATGTGCTTAGTGTGCGTTGGACCCCAGGTTCAATCCCCAGCACCTCAAAAGAAAAATAAAACTCACAGATTGGCTCATGTCTTATCTTTGCAGAAATAAAGGAACATCCTTGGCATCTCTTTTCTCTCATCACCATTATCCATCCCATCTCCAATTCTTTCCCCCTACTTGGAAAATAATGACGGGAATGATCATATTAAATATCAAGAAAATTACTAATACAATATATATACAGATTCCAGAAGTGGCTTCTGACTTCTCAGGACACTCCTTGGAAAGTTGTTCTAGGCACTTTAAATATAGTCCAAGAGTAGCCTGCAGCTGGGTACAGATGGGCGGCCTTGACACCCCATGAGTGTCCTTGGTGCTATTTTTCCCTGACTCAAGTGTATCCCTCATCTGTTGCTGATATGAGTACATAGGACCAGGTCATCCTAGTCTTCATTATTTAGTTCATTTTCTCTTTGTTTTCGGAGATAAAGAGATCCACTTCAAACCAAATCTTCCCTTGTGTTAAATACCAAGGGGAAAATGCACGTTCACTTCTTTCCACAAATGGGCTGCCTCGATATGTTTTCTCAGAATTCATCAGTAGAATGAAGGACTAAAGTGGTTTGTTGCAGCTTACGGGGGCTAGGCTTCTGCATCTCTCCCCAATTCCACACTCAGTGAACTCATGTTTGTAGCTTGCAAATATCTATTATTTACATGAAGAAACTCAGCAAACAACAGAAATCAATGAGGTGGTCCCCCATCCCCAACACAAACACACCTGTGAAAAAGCCAGTTTACTACCATATCACTATAAAAGGCTTTGATTTTGTCATTTCCTTCCTGGCAGATAAAAAGTACTATAGAGTATCCCAAAAAAATAAAATAAAAAAAATGGATGTTCATACTAAGAGAGCCACATCCTTGTATTCCATGGTGAGAAGTCATGGATTATTGCTAAGAAAATCAATTTGAGCATGTTATTTAGAAATACTAGAAGAAACTGCCTAAAGACTTGATTTCCTTTGGGGAGGGGGTGGAAAGTAAAGATGGAGATGGGGCAGGGGACAATCGTCTTTTGTTATGTAACTTTTAATATTGGTTTTTAAAAAACAGGTCTAAGCAAAAAAAAAAAAGTGAGAAATAGCTATGGTAATAGTAACTACCTCAAACAAAAGAGATAACGAATATCAATATTTTTGTTAAAAGTATAAAGTTGGATTAATGCTTGTTTGATTAATGATTAATGCTTACATTTCTTTCCTTCCTTCTTATAGCTTTTATTTAATTTCCCAGTGTTTAGAGATTTTCCTATTGGCTCTATTATTTTTTTTAGAAAATTTTTCTTTCTTTTTTTTTAGAACTAGAATATGTTTGTTTTAGGTACAGTTCTCTTTCTCCCCACCAGGATAGATGTCTTTAATATACCTAAGTGTAAATAAATTTGAGGGGAATTCATCCATGAATTTTCCTTTTATATCTGTCACAGGCTTGCTTCTTTTAGTACTCATTGTACTTGTTTCTGGTTCAAACTTGGCATGCAAGCCAAGGACCATGGAAAAAGAAGGTATTTCTTTCCTCTCCACTCTTACTTTTCCCTAGATCATTCCCCTATAGGAGCCCATTGGCTGTTCAAAATAATTTGTTATGTTTATCATTTACATAGTAAAATATTTCTGAAATTATAAAGTAAATAAATACAACAGTGAGTTCTTTTACTTTTTCCCCCCTCCTTATCATCATCATTATTATTATTTTATTTATTTATTTTTTTGGCAGAGGGATACCGGGGATTAAACTCAGAGGCATTCAACTACTGAGCCACATCCCCAGCCGTATTTTGTATTTTATTTAGAGAGAGGGAATTTCTGAGTTACTTAGTGCCTTGCTTTTACTGAGGCTGGCTTTGAACTCATGGTCCTTCTACCTCAGCTTCTCGAGTCACTGGGATTATAGGTGTGCACCACCATGACTGGCTCTTTTTATAGATTGCTAGTTTGGTTCTTTTATGATCCATTATTTGGAGATTTCCCTGTTGTCCTTCTATTATTGACTTTTAGTTTGATTCCATTATGGTCAGAGAATATACTCAGGATGATTTTAAATTGTTTTAGCATGAAGATTTGTTTTATATCCCAGTGTGTGATTGTGCTTGATAAATATGGTATGAGTGCCTGGAAGGAGTGCATGCTCAGCTGTTGTTGGAAAAGTAAATGTCAGTCAGATTCCCACGAGTTGACAGTAGCTCATCCATCTTCTGTATCTTTGTTAATTTTCTGTCTAGCAATTCTATCAAATCCTGAGAGTAAAGGTCTTGAGTTTTTCTGTCTCTTCTACCAGTTCTGTCAGTTTTTGTCTTGTGTATTTTGAAGCTTTGTTATTTGATGCCTGTTCATTTAAGATTCTTGTGTCATCTTCATGGAGAGATTGTTTTATCATTATATACTATCCTTTTGTTCTCGTAATTTTACGTGCTGAAGTCTGTTTTATCTGGTATTAATAGAGCCAGTCATGCTTCTGTAGTGTTCGTATGATATATCTTTTTTCCATCCTTTTAGTTTACTGTTAAATTTGAACTGAGTTGCTTGTAGAGTTATTTTTTTCTTTTTAATCATTCTGTTAGTCTGTCTTTTTAATTGGTATATGTAAACTATTTACATTTAAGCTAGTTATTGACATGTTAAGGACTTAAACCTATCATTTTATAACTTTTTCATCTGCCTCCTATATTTCTTTTTTCTCATCTTCCTTTGGGTTATTGAAACACTTTTAAAACTCCCATTTTGAATTATTGTTGGTAACATACCACTTTACATAGTGTTCTTAGTGGGTATTCTAGATAGTACCATATATGCACATGAAATTAATTGCAGCCTACTGGTTTTGATGTTTTACCTGTTCCCGTGAAATGCAGAAGCCTTGCTTCCACGCAGGTCTCTTCATCTTCCCCACCTTTTGAATAAAATTATTTCTATATTTCCTCTATACACATTAAACACCAGATCAGATAGTGTTATAACCTTTGTTTTCAAACAAAGAAACTCATGGGGGAAGGATAGTCTATTATATCTATTTTTATTCCCCTTGTTAATTCTTCTTTTGGAGCTCTCAGCCCCCTCCTCTGATCATGTGCTCTGCATTTGGAGCACTCTGTGAGCTCTTCCCTAAGGGTAAGTGCTGGCAGCAGATTCCATTTTCCCTCTGCTCATGCCTTCATTTTCTCCTCGTTTGTGAAGGGTAACTTTCCCAGATCCAGCATTTGGGATTGACAGTTCTTTCAGCACTTAAAAAAACACACTACTTTTTTCTCATCTCTGTGTTTCCAGATGAAAAATGGAAGTTGCTGTTTGTTTATAGGTAATAGGTTATATTTCTGTTATATTTCTGTAGCTGCTTTTAAACTTTTATATTTTATTTCCAGTTTTCAGAATTGTTGGTGTAGCTTTCTCAGGGTTGATTCAATGTGGAGCTCACTGTGCTGCTTGAATTTGCAATTTTACATCCTTGGCTAATTTGAGAAAGCCATATTTCTATAAAAAACATTTTTGTCCCACATTATCCTGTCCTTTTACTCTGATGATATTAAGGTTAGATGCCTTGTTGTTCATCTCCTAGGTCCCTGAAGCTATTTGGTTTTTAGTTCATTTTCTCTTTGTTGTTGAGATTAATTAAATTCTATGGATCTCTTTTCAAGTTTACTGATTCTGTCCTCTGTTCTCTGCATACTACTATGTGTTCTGTGAGTTTTTATTTTGATCATTGTATTTTGTCAGTTCTATAATTTCCACGTTGAATTCTTTGTTATGGCTTCTGTTTTGTGTGTGTGTGTGTTCACACATGTGTGTGTGTTGGATACTTTTTTCTTTTCACTTGTTTCCAGAGAATGTGTAATTGGTCATTGAAGCATTTTCTGTCATGGCTATCTTAAAATTGTTATCAGATACTTCTAATATCAGAGTTCTTTCAGTTATTGGCATTAGTTGTGCCTTCTCATTCACACATGGTCGTCCTAGTCCTCCTTAAGAATAGTAATTTACTTTTACATCCTAACATCTTGGCTATTATGTTAGGAGCCTATGATGTTACTTAAATCTTGTTTGAATAGTCAGCCACCTGGTCAGGTTTTCTGTGTGCTTCTCTGACCTCTTATATAGGGCTTCTGTTGCAGTGCCTGTTTCCTCCTCCTGAGCCCTTGCTGTGCTATCCTAGATTGCTTTATCCTTTGTTTGGTGACCTTAGTTGGGGAGAGAGAAGCCACTGGGTCCAAGTCTCTTGGTGCCTTTGATGGAACGCAGGGTGGTAGGGCTTCACTGCATTTGCTGCTGCAGGAGAATCAGACTACTCACCTCCCTGTGTTGCAGAACAGAGCCTGGGATGGTCTGGGGTTTCACTGCTACTCTGCAGCAGCTGGTGAGCACCAGCCCAGGTCCTGGATAAGTGTCTGTTGGGTTTCCTCTCCTCTGGTCCCTTGGCCAGAGAAAGCAGGCTTTTCAGAAGCTGCCTTTTGGAGGTTTTCATTTTCCAGCCTCTCCAGCTCCCAGTCATGGGGATATATGGGACATAAAACAAGCCCAAGAACAGACCACATTGGGATTCCTCAAGTCCTGAAGCCTCCAGCCAGTCTACCTTTCCAGTTTCCAGAGCCCTTTTACCATTTTTAAATTTTAGAGTTTTACTTAGAGGGGAGGTATGGGGAAAAGTAAGTCTATGTTATGCTTCTCTGGAACTGGATCTCCTAGGATTTAAAATGCCTGATAGATCTGATGTAGCTGTGTTACTACTGTTTTTTCCAGGACTTTGGGGAGTATCAGGAAAGCTACTATTCAGTACAAACCACCGAGGGAGAACAAATATCTCAGCTGATTGCAGGATACATAGACATCATCCTCAAAAAGGTATTTTGTATTGATGCAGATTGGAAAAGCAAAGCTGCTTCATCAAAAGGTTCAGTTTAGATGATGTAGCTGGCTTGAAAAAAATCACTTATTTGAAATACTTGATTCATTAGTTTACTATTTGACATTAGATTTACTTGAGTAAGACATCTTTGACCTTGAGATCCTGTGGTTTTGCTGCAGCACACATTTTTATACAGACAGGTAATGATCAATGGTATGTCACTTAACTAATGAATGAGCCTGGCTCACCCCTCAGCATATTCTGCTCCAGGTGGCTGTTTTGCTTACCAACCTTTCAGAAACCCAAACTGAAGGGGTAAAGTGTTTTTGGTTTTCATGAGACATTTTTGTTTTCATTTTTAACAAATGTAGTGGGACTAAATGCCATAGTGATGTACAGAAAAAGAAAAAAAAAAGATTTCTTAAGGCTTTATAATACATCTAAACAACCACTGAAATAACCAAGTTCTGATAGAATTTTAGTATATGTACCTTGATTTTTTGCAATGTAAAATCTACAAGAATAAAGACATTATTTGTCTATGTTAAATCATGTATTTCTCTTTTATTGTTATCATGGTTTTGTTCACACATCACTTGTCTAATACAGGGAATTCTGAGTTAACTTTAACATTTTTATTTGTGTACCTCCCAAAGTTCTTTTCAAAGATTCTTGAATGAGTGCAAATGTTCGTTTTCATTGTTGCATCTTGCTTTACCTCCAGAAACAAAGCAAAGACCGATTTGGCCTAGAAGGTGATGAGGAGTCAACTATGTTGGAAGAGTCGGTTTCCCCAAAAAAGTGAGTGTCAGGAGTGTTGGGGAACCGCCTTCTCTTTAGGTGGGCAGGTTTCCTCCTACCAGCTTTAGGGTCAGCTCTGAAATCCATCACCAGTAGGAGATGATAGTGGATGGTATAGACAAGTCTTCTCCAAGTATGCTCCCCAGACCAGCAACATCTGTCTGGGTATCTTGTGTTGGAGAGACATTGAGCAGGAGGTGGTGTTCCACTCCTTCTTTAGAAGTAGTGAGCCTTCATGAGCTCCATTCTGCATTTCTGATTGAAATCTCACGAATTGCATTATTTTCTCCAAAAAAAACTGGAATGTGTCTTTTGTTTGATTCTGGTTCTTTTAGGGGAGGGAATTTGGATTCTAACTGATAAAGGGATTATTTCCTGTGAAACAGCACGTATCACATTGTCTTGCTGTCTATGAGGTAGCAGAGGTTAGTGATTTATGACATAGACCATGGCGGCAGCTGTCTTTTACTCTGTGGCCCTGAACTCTCTATCTGCACAAACCTATCTACAAAATGGAAATAATAGCATTACCACTTTGTAGGCCTATGCAAAAGATAGGCCAGGTGTGATCATCTCAGATTCGTGGATGAGGAGACCAAAGATCATGAAGTTAGTTTAGATGCACACAGAGCTCAGTACACAGATTCAGATCTTGTAATGTTCCCCACAGTATACTCCCAGACAATTCTTGCACATTCCATTATAATGAACTTGCTTATCCATAGTGGTTGTTTCTCTAATATTGGCACTCTTTCCACCACTTTCTCATCACCCTGAAGGTACGTTTCCATTTGTCCCCTGTAAGTACGCAAGATGGAGCCAAACTGGATATAAAGCATTTCAAGTACTTGCTACTCCCTGGCAAAGTACCTTAAGTCCTTGGAATTACTAATGACCATTTACATGAAAATTTTTAAACTAGTACTTCCTGACAGGGTGCGCTACTCATTTCAGAAGACTCTGCTATACTCGCGCTTCCCATAGGAGCGGCCCAGTAAGTGTCTGAGCTGAGTCTTTTGCCTGCCTGGTACCAATGAAATCTCCACCATCTCCCATTGTTGTGGACCTGATCTACACAGGGAGGAGGAAGAGTCCAGGCACCATCACTAAACCTTCCACTTCTTTCTGTATTGATCTTTGAGATCTCAGAAAGCAGTGGACTTCTTCCTGGAACCCCAGACCACCCTCCCTATTGTCACCCTTCCACATTTATGCCTCTACAGGTGTCTCTTCCTTGGGATCCTAGCTTGGGTGTTGAGGTTTGGGATGATTTGTGATGGGCCAATACAAAGACCCATGCTACCCAGACTCCCCCAGACCCTCCCTCTGGGTTTATCTACCGGGTTCCTGAAGAAGATATGCCACTCTCAGTCCTTTCACCTGCAGATGACCCAAATCCTTTGCACATAACACTCATTATAAGAAAAAAATTAAGAAGTAAAAAATTCATAATTTTTTTTGTTAGACACCTTAAAAGTCTTCCCAGTCTCTAGCTGAAATCATTTGGAAAAGGCCAGAGTTTCTCAAAGCTCAGAGACAATGAGATAAATGACAGTGAATGCTACTCGTTCTCAAGTCTCCAACTCTGTGCTTCTTTGGATTGTCCTCCAGCAGAAAGCAGCAGATACCTGTAGCACCTATGTTCTGTTCTTATTATACTCCACATGGGTGACAACCCCAAAGTAACCAGCTGCCTTTCCCTACAGGTCCACCATCTTGCAGCAACAGTTCAACCGGACAGGCAAGGCAGAGCATGGATCAGTGGCACTGCCAGCCGTGATGCGCTCAGGCTCCAGTGGACCTGAGACCTTCAACATTGGCAGCATGCCCTCGCCACAGCAGCAGGTCATGGTTGGGCAAATGCACCGAGGCCACATGCCTCCACTGGTGAGGTTTCCTATTCCTGTCTCTTGCTCTTTAGTATGTTGCCTCTTGTGTTCAGAGTGGACACCCATGACAGTAATGGGTTGTGTGTGGGAACTCTCTCCCATCTAAAGCCACAGCTCATCAAATTGTACATTTTTTTAAGTTGGAAGACTCCGATCACTCCTGTCTGGGAATAGAGATTGCCTCTGTTGCTAAAGTTAGGGACTTCTCACTGTGGCTCCTTTGCTATAATAGTGTCAAGCTGATTGACTCAGATACCCTCTGAGAGTCTGAGAAATAGACCAGATCTTCAGTGATCTTCATCTTCCATCCTGGGGTTATTGATTCCTTTCTACTCTGCTGATCTGTCTGACTCAGTGCCTTTCAGGCCTGCCTTGGGAATCCCTTGCTATTAGGCAAAAATGTTTGAAAGTTCAAGGGCCTGACAGCTCAGAAATAATTTGACTCTGAAAAAGCACATTGGCTGTAAGTCTTGGATGGGATTCTTAGGTACTGATCAAGAAACATTCTCGTTTAACAGTCATGTGTTTTCTGTGTTTGAGATACTCTGTCCTCAATACTCAAAAATTAAATCCTTAAATTAAACCTTCTTGTTAGCTAATTAAGCTCTCCACAGTCTTCTGATGATGATCCGTCTGTTGCAATCACCTTCATTTTGTATTCTATTAATATAATGCAATGTCTGATTTTGGCCCCCAGGTTCAAATGGTAGATAATCCAGGCACTTGTTGAGATGTATCTTTGGCTGAGCTCAGAGCTCAGTTTTGCTATTATGCATGGAGGGCCTTGTCAGTCCCAGGAACATGCTATGACGACTACCTTGTGTTTGTCTGCCTTTTCAGACCTCAGCCCAGCAGGCCCTCATGGGGACCATCAACACAAGTATGCACGCTGTCCAACAGGCCCAGGATGACCTCAGTGAGCTTGACTCGTTGCCACCTCTCGGCCAGGATATGGTAAATATTGATCTGTGGATTTTATTCGCTGTCTCTGTTCTAGTAGAAAACAAGGTTATGAGCTCTGTCTGGATTCAATGAGGTGAATCTCAGTCTTCAGCTAAATGACAAGGAAAGCCATGTGGTTTCCAGGATGTTGACTCCATCTCTCAGTTGTGGCCCAGGAGAAGAGGATAATTGCTGTAGGCTGTTGGTAGGACTACTGAGCTGAGCAACTGGGCCCTTAGAGTCAAATGATCTAGCTTCAGATCCCAGCTCCCCTACTCACATGCTGGCTGTCTCAATCTGGGCAACTTCCCCTCTCCAAATCCCCATTTTGTCATTCATAATAGAGTTATTATAAAGATATACTGATCTAATCACGTGTAGAATTCTTAGCAAAGTACCAAGTATGTAGTTAGGAGTTCAATGAGCAGTAGGTGTGTTTTGTTATGTTACCATCAGTGACTCTCAAACTTTAGCATGTGTCACAGTCACTTGGAGGGCTTATTAAAACAAACCTAAATTAATATTTTGGGGTTATTTTGAGAAGCAGGTCTGCATCTTACCGACAGGGTTACCATTACCAATGTAAATGATCATTTTTATTAGGTAAGTCTTGAAATGCCAGAAAATAGTTATTTTACTATGTATAGATCCAAAGAAAGCATAAGAGCTGGAAAGATTTTTTTTTTTTTTTAAACAGTTGAATTTCTACAGTAGAAGAAAGACAAGGCATAGGACCTGGATATGGTTTGCCCAGGGTCCCATCACCTTGCAGTGGAGCTGGATCCAAAACAGGGGTCTCAGTCCCTGGTCCTAGTCCTACCAGGAAAGGCACCACATGAGCATGGCATTTAATTGTCTTCAGAATGGTCCTTGTAAACAGGAAACACTTCCTGCATTATGGACTGATATCCCTAATTCTAACCTTGCTCCCTAAAAAGCAAAGTGAACATTACCAACAACTGTTGGTGCTAATGTGCAGTATTATTGTAAGACACTGATTTTTCTCATTTTCAATTGAATTTACCTAAGTTAGGCCACATAAAAATTTTTCCCTAAAATCTTAAATAAGTAACTAGTATAAGATACATAATTCAGTATCTCTGAACAGATTAGAAGGCTTTTAAGGATACTGTTTAAGATGACTCAAGAGCTCATTCAGTGCCAGCCCAGTAAGGGGAGTGTAACCAAAATGCTGGCCTCATTTTATGGCCGACTTCTCTGGTCCCCTGGGTATATTCTTTGCCGTGATTGTGTCATGCTTTTGTCTGGCTTTGCAGGCGTCTAGGGTATGGGTTCAGAACAAAGTGGATGAATCCAAACACGAAATCCATTCTCAAGTCGATGCTATTACAGCTGGAACAGCTTCAGTCGTTAACCTCACGGCTGGTAAGTCCCTGAGCGATTTGTGGTGTATTGTGGTTTTGTGTAAAAATATATATATATATATATTCTTTGATTGAAACAACAGATTTTCATTTGTGAGAAGGCAGTGTATTTTTAGGTACTTGGCCTGCTTTAGGTATTCTTTCCCAATCATCCAAGAGAAATGTAAGGAACATCTCACTCCTTTTTATCGCTATCATGCATCATCATTACAAAGCACATATGTAGATCTCCTCATTGTTCGTCAACATGCTGGACATACTTCAAAGTCTGTGAGGCCAGTTTCTCCATTCTGGGAGGTTACAGTCTGAAAATGATCTTGAAGGAACAAATCTATCATCTGTGCTTTTGCCTATCTTATCCAATAGCAGTCTCTTCTGGCATAGCATGACTCCCAGCCTGACGCTGTCAAGTGAGAGCAGGAGATACCCTGGCTTCCCCATGCAGTAACAGTATTTCAGGAGCATAGTTGACCCCTGAGCTACTGCCAAAAGCCTAGCAAAAATGGCCATCAGATGCTGAGACCTCCTTTGGAATTTTAAAGTTGTTCATGTTCCGTATCTCAATATATGAAGCCAGATATAGGACCAGAGGACAGGACCTTATTGAAGTCACCTTGGAAACAGGGTGTGGTCCATCTCACTGTGCTCTTGCAGAGCTATGTGTCTGAATTCTGCTGGATGATGGAGAATGAGCTATTGCCATTGTGGGATTTTGAAAATTCTCACCAAGACCACTTGCCAACCTTGCCATCTCTTGCCAACCTGGGCTCTCCTCATCCTTCACCACCCTGGTTTAATTATAATGGTCCTTCTCTGTCCCAGGTGATCCTGCAGACACTGACTACACAGCCGTGGGATGTGCAATCACCACTATTTCTTCCAACCTGACGGAGATGTCCAAGGGTGTGAAGCTGTTGGCGGCCCTCATGGACGATGAGGTGGGCAGTGGGGAGGACTTGCTCCGAGCCGCAAGGACCCTCGCTGGGGCAGTGTCCGACTTGCTGAAAGCTGTGCAGCCTACTTCTGGAGAGGTGAGCTCCAAGGACCAGCACTCACTCAAATTCAAATGAGTAGCTGCATGCCCTAGAGACTGCGGGGCTCTGACTTCCTGAGCTGTTCCTTTCATCTGAATGGAGCATGTTACCATACGGCAGTTGTTGAAATGGGTGCGGATACTTTTGTTCAATCTTTGGAACTGGTTGAGCTCTTAGTATGAAGGTCTTCCCACAAGGTACTTAATTAGATATATCCCCAGAAACTTAACACACATGATTGGAACACATTTAAAGAAGATACGTTTGTACCCTAATTTCCATATAACACATATCACCTTCTTACCAGCTGTATGAGGCTCATTCATTAGACATTTCATATCCATCCACCTGTTGCTGGCATGTGAAACCAGGTGTTTACTTTGCACAAATTTCACAAGAACATTTCTGTTTCCTGTTTGGCCAATAGCCTGAGATTCTTGTTGATGTATAAAAGTTGCCAATTCTATGTGATTCTTCTCTACACTGCCCTGGCTGAAGACACTGTAGAGGAAATGTATTTTCCTTCCAACCAAAGTATATTCTTTGTTCACAGCCTCGACAGACCGTTTTGACTGCTGCTGGAAGCATTGGACAAGCCAGTGGGGATCTTCTCAGACAGATCGGAGAGAATGAGACTGATGAGCGATTCCAAGTAAGATATGTGCAGCCTCACAATTTTAGAAAGGAGTCTTAGGTGATGTTTCAGAACTGATCAGGGAGAATTTGATGACAAACAGTTCTAATCTTTGAGCTGTTAAGAATAAGATCAAGAGAGATTATTTTGGAAGTGAGGTCTTTGTGTTAATGAAACAAAAATTTTAATAGAAAGGCTCATTACACATACCTCAGGCACCATGACATTATCACACTTACTTAGCCTTTCTGATTGTCAAGTTTCTGGATATTCTTGAAATATGAAAATGGAGAAAATAGTCACTAACCCCTTGTATTTGCCACCAAACCTCTATAGTGCTCAACTCCTGGCCAGTCTCACTTTTTCTCTTCAAGGACAGTTTCTTCTGGCATCATTCTTGAGTCCACATGTAAGTGTTAAAACCATGCACACCCCGTATTCATGCACAACACACTATAGGCTTTTCTTTGTATTCAGAGGTGGTTCTACTTTCTGTGTCTCATTTTAAACCACAAATGTGGTAGAGAAGTCTTTTCTGTGACCCTTGTTTTCCAGGGACGTGCTATTTGCCCTTGGGTGAACAGCTGTAGCCACTGTTTGCAGCTGGCCTGATTCACTGCCAGCATAACCACGCTACAGCTCAGACAAGATCTCAGCTTGTCCCAACTCATAGACAGGGCGCAGAGGCCAGCAGCTGAGTGACTCAGGCCAAGATGAGCTCTCCTCATATACCTGTGGACCAATGTCCCTTATTCCTCTTAAGTCTCTAATTTTGCAAGTAATACAGAAAGCCATCCCAATTAAAATGTGACAGTTTACACCCAGGCTTCCTTTATCAAATCTGTGCCAAGAATTTGGCACTGTTTAAGAATTTGGCAGAACTTCACTGATCTTTTCTTTAAAATTTTTTCCAAAATTTTAATATGAATGTTTATATATTACATCATTAAAATTTTAATATGCATGTATAAATTATAGTATGTAACTGCAGTGAAATATTTAGAAAAAAATCAAAACAAATTTCAAACTTATCAGAAATAGCATCACAAATATCACCAAATTCAGAAAAAATGTGTTTTCTGTTAACTGCCTGACACCCAAGATACATTTTCCCTATGTTTTTGGCTGCATCTTCTCTGACCATGTCTTCATTTAGCAATGACTTGGTAATATTTTATAGAGAGAGAACAAAAAGCTTTCTTCATTCAGCTGTGTCTGGCATTCCAATTTCTTGCTTCATGGGTGACAGTTTTACATGCCACATTCTATAGAACTACCAAGTTTTATCACTGCAAGAATTTTCAGATAGACCAAGATATGATCATATATGTTGTGAGACATGAAATGTGCACCTTCATGCATAGATGTATTTGTATCTCCTTCTCTCTCCAAATACCTATGGTGCTGGGATCATAGGACCCACTTGTATCTTGGTACAGTAAGATGTTCAGTGTATGAACATTTGCGTCATCATGGAAGGTATATCTCCATTATTTCATTGAGCTGGCCAGAAATAACTTCACTACAAATAGAATTCATTGCAGACTGCAGAAATCTACCTCTCTAAAATCAAGTTGATAGTATCCCCATTCTGACTGTCCTTCCAAATCCCCAGACTGTCCTTGCATTGGTCTTACATTTATGAACCCAGGTATTTCTTTGTAGGCAGATTTATCTACTTAGGAATTTGGCATATATTAGATTCAGGTGCTGGTTTATTAGACTTATCCTGAAGTGTCCAATTTAATTTCCTTGAAAATAATTATTGCTCTCCCCAAAGTGTTAAGAACAGTTGAGGAAAAAGTCACCATTCTGCTTTAAGACAAAATTTCACGCATCCTTGTGTTTTCTAAACTTTGCCTCTTTTCCTTTAACAGATTGTTTTCATTGCATTCACATGTAAACTCTGCTTCCTGATGTTTGTTTCTATTTAGTCACAGCTAGGAAGGCAGGTTCAGGCTCTGGGTGACTCAGTGTTTTAGTTTATATGCATGTGGTCCCTGGGTATGGCCCACTGCAGGGAGGCAATCCTCAGCCTCTTCCAGTGGGAGTAGCCCCTGGCTTACTCACATTCGATTTCTTACTCTGTTTTTCTGAGTCTTAAGATTGTATCTCAGAGCTTTTCTTGGGTTCTCAACGTACTGCATGTTCCCAGAGTTAACAAAGATTTATTTTACACAGGCTACATAATAGTGGTCTTGTTGAAAAGTTTGACAAAGGCTTTGTCAGCAACTATAGCTGTAGTATCATGCTCTTTTTCTAACTATGTTGGTTTTGGACAAAATTAATAGAAGGAACAGGATTTTTTAAAGTGATTTTAACAAAGCCCTTTAGAACAAGCACAATTCTACATGACTGAATTGTGGTCCCCTTATAAAAGATGGATTCATATCAAGTGAAAGAATATTGTGACCTGCTTTGGGAAGTTATGTTCACTTCTAAGTAATTTTTGATATTCAGGCTTTTTAGCTGTGCTTTGAGATAGGTGTTTAAGAACTGTAACTTTGTGGGCCATCTTGGGAGCACTCCCTAGAAGTTGTATAGCAGACAAGTACCAGTCAGCTCCCAAAAGAAGGTCAACTTTAAGTTGCACGGGCTTGATTTTTTCCTTGGATATTGTGGGACCACAATAGACCTGTGAAAGACCAGTCTGAACTGTTCCTTTAAGACCACTTGGTTGTCTCCTTCAAAACTGGCTTCCTTGAGTTTCAGATTTGCCTGAAATGGCATACAGTCTTTGCTTTGTATAAAATGGTGCAGGCTGAACATGCTTTCCAGTATATCTTCTCATAAAATATCTCATTGTAAAGACTCTGTGGGTGCCCTTTGCATTTAGAATCAAAAGTGCTTTTTATTATCTGATGAATTAATAAAGACTTCTGACCACATTTCCTCTGGGAGAAAAGCCTTGACATGTTTGCTCAAAATAAAAATGGCTCATATGTTTGAGAAAGCATTTCTAAATCAAATAAACTGTTTTCAGTATTAAAAGTAAAGAGGTAAATTAAATGTAGCAGTGGTCATTCTTCAGGTCAAACAGATGGGTGACAAATCTGGTTGGCCAAGTCAAAGGAGTCTCCCTCCTACTGACAGTATGGCTTTTCATTGAGTCAGGACATAAACTCATCTTCAAAGGCTCAGAACTCCTTGCACTTTGTATCAAGATCAGTCAGATCATCTTGTAACTAGTTTACTTGTGTGGGTTCTCTTTCCATTTTCCATAATAATTTAATCCCTGACCACAAGGCTACAGACACTGAGAATGACTTATGTTCAGAGCATTCCTTGGCTCTTGAGCTATAAGTTTTGGTGCCAGCTATTTGTCTGTGCATGTCCAACATTGCCCTCTGGAGGCAGAGATGTGTCTGACTTTCCAGTGATACCTTGGATCCTTGTGCAAACCAAAAGATAAATTTTCAAACTACAATGAGGCATGATAACTTGGAGGTCATGAATTATAACCTGCCTATAGCACATGATGTTTGTGGCTTCTGGGTATATTTTCAGCTTCTCCTGCTCCACCACATCAATTGCATATATATTTCAGAGACATTGTCAAAACCAAGTGTCGGATAACTGTATGGATATGAGTCAGTGGTTGAAATAAAAGTCTTTCCCTTGGATTAACCTATTTTAGATTTAAGCCTATATTATTTAATGAATGTGGGAAGAGACTATGTAATTAGGATACAAGTTTCTGTCCTTAGTTACTTCTAGGAGAAATTTCGTTAGCATTTCAAAAAAACAAGTGAAAAGAAATTCTTAAGTGCTGAAGGAAAAGATCAAATGGAATCTTAATGAAATGTTTAGGGAGATGCCATGTATTTTCAGGCTTTGAAGGGTAAATAGAAAAAAATAATGAATAGTCTTTGATTCCTGTTTTTAGGATGTTTTGATGAGTTTGGCCAAAGCTGTTGCCAATGCTGCTGCCATGTTGGTGCTGAAGGCCAAGAATGTTGCTCAAGTCGCTGAAGACACTGTCCTACAGAATAGGGTGATTGCTGCTGCCACTCAGTGTGCCCTTTCCACTTCTCAGCTTGTGGCATGTGCCAAGGTAAGCCAGCTGGCATCTCCTGCCCTTCCTACCATGTGCCACACATTCAGATGTCTTCTTTTAGGTGCTGTGGTAGGATTTTAGTATAAGCTGCTGACTTTATCATTTGTTCTTTTTTCAATTCTTCAAGCAGTTAGTCCTTTGCTCTAATCCATGTCTATATGCAAATTTTTATCTCTCCCAGTACATCTTATTTATAGTGCACAGGAAGAGTCTTTCATTGTATGGTACAGAAATACTCCACAGCTTTGGAGGGTCCTTTCCATACTGCAGTATCTGAGTGAGAATGTGAATTGTTCTAGGCTGTACATACTCTGTGTTAAAGCTCCCTGTCAATCCTGCAAATTAAGTACCATTACCCCTCATTTGTTGATGAAGAACCTGAGTTAGTAAGGAGCTTACAGCCACAGAATTAGAAAGAGATAGACTACAGTATAACTAGGGTCCACCCAACCACAGATGCCCTTTCTACTCCACCATGTGTCTTCTTTTCAGAAGACAAGACCTGGTAGTGCCTCCTTCTGTGTAGATCTGTGATCCTGCAAGCCTGACATTTCCTATCTTGTGGGAGGATTTGTAGCATCAATCTAGGGGTGAGCCCAGTGATCTCCCTGCTTGCCATGCAACCCTGATGGGATCCACAAGTAAAAAATGGAATACTACCCATCCTGGTCCTTAAAGCACCACAAGAGAGTTCCCAGTACCTCTAGAAAAACAATTCTTTTATGTAGTCATTCCATCTCAGGCTAGAAGGCTCACTTTAGGGGATCTTAAGAAGAAGGAGGTATAATTGGTAAATATCAGAAATCTCTATGGAAGTAGTAATAGGGTCTGTCATATGTGACTAATGAGAATGTAAATTAGCAAGACACTAAAATTCCAAAGTAGGAGACACAGCAGTAAATTAGTTGATTCCCTGGTACTCGAAAAACTCAGACCCAGGGCACAAAGGAACCCAAGGGAGATGCTGGCCACACTGGGAACCAGATATTACCTGCAGCATCCAAACCCCACTTCTGTCTTGCTTCAGGTTGTGAGCCCCACCATCAGCTCCCCTGTGTGCCAGGAGCAGCTGATCGAGGCAGGGAAACTGGTGGATCGCTCAGTGGAGAACTGCGTCCGAGCCTGCCAGGCAGCCACTGGCGACAGTGAGCTCCTGAAACAAGTCAGTGCGGCAGCCAGCGTGGTCAGCCAGGCCCTGCACGACCTCCTGCAGCATGTGCGGCAGTTTGCCAGTCGAGGAGAACCCATCGGCCGCTACGACCAGGCCACTGACACGATCATGTGTGTCACTGAGAGCATCTTCAGCTCCATGGGTGATGCTGGTGAGGCGCCTGGCTGTGGGTGGATGGAGGGGTTTGGGACTCCCTTATGGTGACCGTCATCCACAGGAAAGGTAAAGGCTACTGGAGTGACCGGCAAGAGCAAGTTCTCATCAGCCTCAGAGACTTCCTCACTGAGGCTCTGGAAGCTATAACAGGACTCCTGACATGCCCATCCATAGTCACAGTTACAGATGTGTGCAGATTAACCAGGTTTTTATTGTAATTTGGATTCACAGTGAACCCCTTCTGTTTTAAAAATGCACACCTTGCATATGATATGGTAAAGTCAGAGCAGCTACTGAAGGAAACAGGGACAGGGCATGGAATGTAGAATTCATCAAGTGAACCTACCTACAGGTCCCCAGAGAGAGTCACCACAGACCATACAGGGTCATGGGGAAAAACACCAGGGTGGTCAGGAAGCAGAGAACAAGAGCAAGGGGAAGACCCATACCTCAGCCTTTATTTTAGTTTCCGGAGGTAATACAAGGCAGGGCAGAGCAAGCAGTTTGGTTTAAAGCAAGTGGGCATGCTCTAAGTCACAGAGGTCATGGCCAGTCACCTGGTACCTGGTCCCAGGATGAACAAAGCAGAGGAATATTGTCTTCTGGGTCTGAAGGCCGGAGAGGGGAAGTTTAGCTCTGAATTGGTTGCTTTGCAAATGAGATACTGATCATTGCACAACACTTTCCTGTCTCTAAGAATTTGCTAATCCAGGGAAGGGCAGTCTCTTTCCAAGAGAGAGGTTTTTCTAGGATGTCAAAACATCACCTACAGTCAATTTAAAAAATATATGGAATTTACGTTTTCAGTCTTTAGTTGAAAAGTAAATTAGATTCAGCCTATCACTATGCCCTCTAAATGCCCAGAATTGACACTTAGCAATTCGGGTTTTTTTAAAATAAATTTTATTGTGTATATTTAAGGCATACAACATGATGTTAAAATATACATATGTGTATATATATGGTAAAATGGTTACTAGAGTAGACAGATTATCATATCTATCATCTCACAGTTATCCCTATACACACACAAGAGCAACTATAACCTACTCATTTAGCAAAACCCCTGACTTTCCCATAGTTGTGTGTGTGTGAGGAAAAGAGACCTCCTTACTATTTATATAAGCAGAATCGTGTTATGTAACTGTTTTACAACCTTTTTATACTTCATATGTTTTAGAGACTTTTTTATGTTGACCTCTGTTAATCTTTCAGTGATATCATGATATTCTATTATTGGAGGTCTTGCAATTTACTTAACCAATTGTCTTTTAATGGAAATTTAGCTGATATCCAAGTTAGTTTATTGTGCTTTTACAAAATTAATACTACAATAAGCATTCTTATAGTTTACTAAGCATACCTTAGTTTACTTTTGGGGGTATGTATGTAGGATAAATTTCTATCAATGGAATTGCTGGGCCAATAGGTATGTCCTTTTTAAAAATTTTTGAAATGTTTTTCCAAAAGTGATCCATAGTGATAGTTTTTGCAAAAGTGATCTATCAGTAGTCTGTAAGAGATCTGTTTTCCTACTTCTTCCCCAGCATAGAGTAATACTTTAAAGCAAAGTTTTTCTTTCTTTTCTAGAAAATTATAATCTATATCCTTCATAAGTGATTTAACAAAATAGGAAAATGCACACAATCACACAATTAGATTTGTGTTTGTGTGTATGTGTGTTCTTCTGATTTGCTTTTTTATGTAACCTGTTATTTTGGAATACCTCTAGATTTAAAAAAAAAAGTTGCAGAAATATCAGAGAGTCCTACATACCTATTTCTTCCATTTCTAACATCTTCCCTAATGCATGACACATCTGTCAAAGCTGAGAGATAAGCATTGGTACATTACTGTTAACTGTAGCCAGTATTTGGATTATGTCAGTTTTTTCGCTAATATCCTTTTACTATCCTTAGGATTCAATCTAGGATACCACACTGAATTTAGCACATTTTTATGTTTAGGAAAGCTTTTCTCTTACCCCTTAATATCACAGTGCTCCCGCATTCTTTTCAGATGAACTTGAGAGAAGGAATAAGTCCTTTAATAAAGTAGTTTTATTTTTGATGTGGATTATTACACCCCTTATACTTCTAAAAGGAGGCTAAAGTACACCTCAGTAAAATCACAGGCACATTAAGACTCAACATTTGGAAACACAGGGTCCAAACCAGTGCTGGGAAGAAAAATGTGAACAAAGAGGACATTGATGGAGACACTGGGCCAAGGCACCTCTAGTACTTGAGCCTGACAGTGTTCCTACTGGGGAGGACCAAACAGCAAACACTGGGCTAAGTGCTGTCATAGTCATCCAGTCATAGGCAGCATGCAAATCCAAAATTTAGAAATAAATTTTACCTATGCTGATTTCTCTCAGTTTATTATAGGGGCTTTTGTATAAGTGCCTCTTGAAGTGAGGTAAACAGTGTTTTCTAAATAACTATTTACTAAAAGTAAATGCATGTAATTTTGTTTCCTGCCCTCTTTTTATGAAGTGCTCCTCTTTTGGCTATGTGTGTCATGTTTATCCTTCATAGTTACAGGTTGAACTTGGATGTGTTTGGGGAGTACTGCCCTGGTAGCAACAGGGAATATTTTCCATTCTGGCTATTCTTTGGGTCCATTGCTTAGAAGCAGAGTCTGGAGGTTCACTTTCTTCCATCCTTCTTGCCAGAGGAGTAGAGATAAGATTATACCCACCCCTGAGTTTGTACCCACTTTGGAAGGCAGCCAAACAGCCTGCATCATCTGTCTCAACCTCTAGGTGAGATGGTACGCCAGGCCCGGGTCCTGGCCCAGGCCACTTCTGATCTTGTCAACGCCATGAGGTCAGATGCAGAGGCTGAAATTGACATGGAAAATTCAAAGAAGCTCCTGGCAGCAGCAAAGCTCTTGGCTGACTCCACTGCTCGCATGGTGGAAGCTGCAAAGGTATGTTGTTGGATTTGTTGATTTGAAAAGAGAAGACTATTGTGTTAGGATTTGGAAGGTACCTGAAAGATGAAGGATGGTCAGCTACATTCCTGTTTAAAGCCTATGTGGCTTCTTAATATTTTATCTAGGTTAGGTGGCAAAGGAGGGTGTTGAACACGGATAGAAATTCTTTAGAGGACAAGAGCTGACTGAACCACAGACAGCAAAGGACCCTGCTCAGTGAGGGCTCTTTTTGCAATTGTTCCTCACCACTGGCTCATTGCAAGTGGTGGGTAATATTGAAACTGGAGATTTTCAGCAGTGAATTCACCTACAATGGCTTTCTTTCTAATCTCAATGTTACCTTGTCCTCCATATGACTTCTCAACTAAATTCCTGTCAAGATTTTGCATAATAGAGTGTTTCAAACTTCACTGTGTTTCAAATCCCAGTAGCAACCTAAAATGTTATACAGGTCAAGTATCCCATATCCAAAATGCTTAGGAACCAGAAGCATTTCAGATGTCAGAGTTTTGTTTTGTTTCCGATTTTGGAATATTCTCATACAGTTTACTTATTGATCATCTCTTATCTGAAAATCTAAGATCTCCCTTTTGAACATCATGTAGATACTCCAAAAGTTTTAGATTTGGGAGCCTTTTGGATTTCAGATTTCGGATTAGAGATGCTCAACCTGCATAAGGGTTTGAGTTAAGGGTTGACTTTGTGCATTTTGACAGCCATCCTATAGCATGATGCTTCTAAAAGCCAGTGATTCTTTACTAGAGGTCTGTTTCAGAGCTTCCCATGAAATATTAAAATTCACATGCCTTATTTCCACTCCCAAAGATCCTGATTCACAAGATTACTGATGAGACTATGAGTGTGAGAGTTCTATAGGATATCCCATTCTGTACCTCTAAGTGAGAACTGTTTTAAATGGAAAAGGCCATATTTCTCTATGCTTTCTTATTATGCATCTAGCACACAGCTCTTCTGGAATTAATATAAAATGCAAATAAATATAGAAAAGAAATAGAAATCACCTTCAACTTCCTGCCCCCAAAATAACGTTTTTAATTTATCTGTACACAGAGGAGATTCATTACATTGTCCCACGTCTGATCCCATCTCCCTGGCTCCATAGTTCAACTAAGTTTGTGAATTCACTTAAAATGTTTGGGATGGGCAGCAACCATGCACAGGACCTTTCTGGTCTGAATTTGCCATTGTGCCCCTGAGGGGCAGAGAGATCATGGAGTTAGTTCCAGGGAAGGGGAAGGAAAGAGCTGGGGAGAGGCAGGGTCTGCACTTCCTTCTTTGTCTTTGTTCCCTGTTGCAGCCAAGAAGCTCTGCTTTTCACCACCCCCTTTTAGCCAAAACTGTGTTGTTAGGGTTTTGTATTGTGGTTCATTTTTCTAAATGTTTTACTATTTGTTCCCCTTCTAAGTCTGTAAGTAGCTATTTCAAATAAGCCCTCATGTTTGCAAGAATTTATTTGCTAGAATGTGAAAATCTCGTCAGTCCTTTATTTTACGCACTCTGAGAAAATTAAAGCTCAAAAAGATTAAGCCAGATGTCATATAACCAAGACTGAACCAGGACTAACATTCGTTACTTGATGTGACCAAGCTAATTCTGTGAATTTACAAAACTGCATTAAACTTGTTTCTTCTAATTATATCATTTTTGATAATGTATTGTAGATGGGACAGTGTTGATTTGATAAATTCTTTGTACATTTAGCTAAAAGTCACTTTGTCTTCATAACAGTATTTTAATGCTCTAAATTTTGTAGAAAGCTAAAGGACATTTATTTGATGGTTACACTTCTGAAGAGTGTATTTAGAACACAGAAAAAAATTTTTTTTACGGTCACTAGCTAAAATTTCAGGCCAGGATTGGTCTGCCACATTCCATACACATCATCAAAAAAGACATTGCAGCTGAGCATGATGGTGCACACCTATAATCCAGGCTGACGCAGAAGGATCACAAGTTCAAGGACTGGGATATGGCTCAGTGGTGAAGTACCCCTGGGTTCCATCTCCAGTACCAAAAAAAAAAAAAAGATATTGCAGAAGAAGGTGCAAAGCATCAGTGTGTAGTGCTGAAATGTTTGTTCATGGCTACTCAAAATACAAAATTGGGCATCCAAGGAGTGGCTTAAAAAATACCCAATGACCAGAATAAAATGAACTGACCTTTGTAAACTTGCAAAAGAATACAAGAAGAAGCCCAAGCAATCCTTTTACACATAGTTGCTAGACACTCAGAAATCAAGACAACTCTAAGTGGTTAAGTTAGTAGAAAATCCTATTCAAGAAGATGGCCAGAACAGTTCTATCACAGATGTTAAAACCATTCCTTTCAGTAGGAATTACTATGATTTTTATCAATAGCTAAAAGGTACCAGTTATGGTAACTTTGGCAAATTAACCATTTGGAAAACTTAGACATTCAAAAAATTGATTTTTGGTAAGTCTGTGGGCTTCTCCCTGCTGTCTTGCCTACCTTGCAAGCAAGTATTATTATCCCAGTCATGGAAAGAGGCCCCTTGGTCTATACACATCAAGCGCTGGTCACAAACATCCTGGTCTTGTGAAAAAAATCTTGATTGCTGAATTTATCGTGGGTGGGAAAGGAAGGCTGCATATACTCCAGGTCTTTGTGGAGGAAAAATATATCCCCTCTTACATTATCTTTAGCCTTTTCGCTTCAGAATCCCATACATCTAAATAAAATCCACACAGGTTCTAAGGATATGTCCAACTAAAGCAACATGGTCAAAGGGTGGTAGAACTAGCCAAGGGACACGTGGAGATGGGCAGTTGCGGCACTGTTTTCCTGTTGTGCCAGGTTAGGGCTGCTGGGTTTCTTTCCTAATCCAGTGCGGTTGGATGCCAGCTCTGCTTGCTATATTCTCCAACTCTGACTCTCTAGCAACATGATTTCTAGGCTTGGTTGTTAACAGTGTTTCCTTGCAGTCTTTTGGGGGGCACTCCACTGTAACCCCTCTCCCCACCCACCCCCAACATCCCCTCCATCAGGCCATGTGTTTTCACTAGAACGTTCACCTATTACATTAACTTATTCCACCGGATGTTTCAGCAGTGATGTGAAAAATGTGTATGTGTCAGTCATACCAATTAAAATGAAAATCTCCTTGAGAGAGATGAGGAGAGTTAAGTTTATCTAAACATTTTTTAGTGAAATTTTTTAATTGATACATAATTTTATATATATATGGTATGGTCTGATATTTCAGTACATGTATATGATGTATAATGGCCAGATCAGAGTAATTGGCATATCCATCACCTCAAACTTCTATCATTTCTTTGTGCTGGAAATGTTCAAAATCTTTTCTGCCAGCTATTTTAAAATATAGAATTAATCGTCATCAACCACAGCTATCCTACTGTGCCATACAGAACATTAGATGTTATTTCTCCTGTCCAATTGCACACCTGCACCTGTAACCCACCCTCTGTCATCCACCTGCTCTTTATACCCTTCTCAGCCTATGGTAACTACTGCTCTATTTTCTGTTTCTATGAGAGCAACTTTTTAACATTTGACACAATAATATTTCAAAAAAAGGGATTTAAGAAAAGTAAGTGATGCTGGCACAACTCTCCATCCTTCTGGAAGGAAATTACTAGGCACTTTACCTTATATATAAACTCCAGACTGGAGCAAAATGTATTCATTTCTATTTAAATTAATTTTTAGCTGATGAATAAACATAGGTTTTAATGGAATAACATGTGATACCTTAATATCTTTAAAACCATGGTTTTCAGACCACAGGGTGATTTGTATGGATGACCAATACCTGTAATCTTCAGAGTTGAATTATCACCATTGGATACTGTTTAGCCATGCAGGTTTGAAACATCCCCTGGAGAATATTTTGGGTTGTAAGGGGAGACATCCTAATCATAAAGATAATGCTTGCAGCATATGGCTTTTCCTTCCAAATATTTTCTATTACTACAAAAAAGGAAAATTGGAAGCATGTGTTCAGTGACTGTGTCCTGCTACCCCCTGGACCCCTTGAAATCTTTATTTTCACATTTACAGGGAGCTGCAGCTAACCCAGAGAATGAAGACCAGCAGCAAAGGCTGAGAGAAGCTGCAGAAGGTCTCCGGGTAGCAACCAACGCTGCTGCCCAGAATGCTATTAAGAAGAAAATTGTCAACCGCCTAGAGGTTAGGAAAGAGACTGGCTTTCTAGGATGCTGTTTTAGACTGCAAAGATTTATTTGAAAAAATAGTTGAATCAACAAAAAGCAATACCCATATGAGAAAGCTAAATCAAGGTTAACAACTTTGTCAGGTATTTTAAAGGCATTGACACAATTTGAAAAATTGTTGCAATTTATGGCTTCCAAAAGTTAAAATCCTTTCTAACACTCAGAAATAGAATGCAGTTGTTTTTTATTTTGTTTTGTTTTCTTTTTTTTGTTTTTGTTTTTTTTTTTCCAAGCCAAACTGTGATCCCCACCCCCACCCCCACCCCCGGCATTAAAGGATGCATACATTCACTGAAAATGTTGATATTTTGTGTAGGCAATGACTTTTCTCAGGGATTCCCATAGAAAATATGGACTTTCAAAGATGAGATGGAAAGCAGTTTTGGGTGGAGAGGTGTGAAGGAGAGTAAGATGAACTATTTTTGTCTTTTTTTTTTCAGTATATTCTGACAAGAGTTGAAATAGTTATTGGCAAAAACTATATAGCAAAAACATCATTTCTCTCAGGAATTTATAAGGAGACCCTTATGAAAACAGGGTGGGGTAGAGGCTGAGATCCTGTCTCCTTAGAAGGAAGAAAGTTAGACTTGTACTTGGAAGAAGAGGACACGGTAAACTCAATTAAGTACCCCAGCGGCATGGGGTTTCTAAGCCGGGGCCACCAGGTGCTCTGAAAGTCCTGGGTAGCCTGTGTTTCTTGGGAGAGATCTTTTTTTTCCCCTTAGGAGCTTAAATTAAATACTGCTACTTATCAATACCATCACAGTCTTGGAATTGTCCTTGTCTTTTTAAGAAAGACAAACAAACATCATAACTTGAGCTTTCAGGCATGCCTGTCTTGATGAAGGGAGTGCAAAGCCCAGGGCAGATGGGGGACATGACAAGGTTGGGATCATCAGTGGTTTTTCAAAGGCAGATTGTTCTTGGAGCTCCATGGCTTGGAAGTGGGAGGATGTGCATGGGTGAATTTGCGTTTGCAAACCCAGCCTGACCTGTCTTACTCTGCTCTACAGGTTGCTGCTAAGCAGGCTGCAGCCGCAGCCACACAGACCATCGCAGCCTCCCAGAATGCAGCAGCATCCAACAAGAACCCTGCGGCCCAGCAGCAGCTGGTCCAGAGCTGCAAGGTGAGGTTCCAGCGTAGGTGGCCCTGATAGCATTAGAATGACAAGTGTCCCAGTAACTGAGTTAAGACAGGCCTTCCAGGCCCTTAATCCAGTTTGTTCAGCTCCATGTTCCAGGTGTACCCACGTCTGGTTTCTGTCCAGTAAGTGGATGGGCTGTATTTGGAGGGATAATATAAATGTCCTTTTTGCCTCCCAGTATTGTATTTCTTTTGTCTGCATTCTTTTCTTTTTGAGAGACTGAATCAAAGAGAGTCAATGAGGAGACCACTTTAGGGCTCTGAAATAGTAATGAGGCGTTGAGTTTCCGTTGGATTTCCGGAGAGGCTGGGCCTTCGTCTTCAGCCTTTACTCATTGTGGCAGGGTTGATTTCCTGCTTCTACTAATTCCACCTTGAGGGTTTATTTCATCATGTCTGAGCTCCGTGGCATTGTGCTTTTGTGCTTTCTTTTGTCACCCATTTGTCTCTTTTCTTCTGATATGTGGGCCTTGATGCTATGTTGCGAACAGTCTATTGCAAACACCTTTGTTCCCTTCTCTTTGGGCCCAGGGAGCTGACTCTCCCAGGACATCTCTGAATGGTGCCAGACACAAAATCCACTGGTAGAGTCACTGTCCCCCAGCGAGCGGGCAGGATGTCTGCCTGGAGTCTCCTGGAGGTGTGAGCGGTGAGGGCTGTGTGCTGAGGTTGTAAGAGCTTCCCGCCCTCTCTTTCCTTCCTTAAATCTCTTCTGTAAAATAATGACTGATGGGTGACACTGTTTCTACTTCAGAGAGGCTTCTGTTCCTGATTTCTGCACTCAGCCCCCTGTTGGGGACCAGATGTGCTCTAAAAGGAAGAACTTGAGCGACATACTAGGATCCTGGGCTTAACTGTGCTTGGAACTGTGTAGGAGCAGAAGGGCTTGTTGAGAGTGAGGCCTCTGTTGGGAGGGGGGTTGTTTCCTGCTCTGGGCTCCATTCGATGGCCAGCAGGGATGGGAAAATGACCTGTCCTCTTCTCATGGAGCAGGTGCTGCTCACATCCAGGGACATGCCACAGGATGAGCCTTCTCTCTCTTGCAAAGAGCCTGAAGTTGCTTGGTCTCTGAGTGTCCTGCCAGGAAATGAGAGGACTGTTATTTGTCAGGTTCAAGTGGAGAAGGGAAAATGGACCAAATTACTGGAATTGCCAGCCCTGTGCAAAGGGCCTGAGGAACTTTCCATGGAAATTTTTTTTAACCCTTGCTGAAGCAGGTTCTTAGAAAAGATGTGTCATCAGGGCAGGATGCTCTAGACACCTTTACCAGCAGTGATGGTCTATGGTACTGAGACCTCTGATACCTGGCTCTTCAGAGGGGGTGCAGGCATGGAGGGAATAAAGGGCTTATCTCGTAAGGCCCTGGAAGAGAAGGTTACCATTTGGAAGTCCTGCCTTTCCCAGTGTTGCTCTTCTCTCCTTTGCTCTGGGCTTTGAACTTTCCAGGTTGAGAAATAAGAACTGCTTAGAACAGAAAAAGAGGAGCCATGGGCACATGACAGCTAGAGCACAGAATACATGCTTGCACAATAAGAGGCTAGAGCACTTCACGGTGCTGGTCGCTGAGAATTTCTTGCACTTTCTCCTCATCATGGGACCATATACTTCAGTTTAGTTACTGGTGAACCGTGTTATTTCTATAATTCTAATTTTGCAACCCTAATGACCAGAGTGGTGTGTGTTACAACTAGGGGAATTCTTTTAATGCTTCATTAAGGAGAATCATCTTCTGCCAAACATATCAAGACCTTTGAGACCACAGGGTAGCATGTATATGGGAAAAGAAAACCCAGAGAATGGGACTCAGAGTTGGTGTAGACTCAGCTGGCTAACCTACTATGTGAACCCAAGGCCTGGGACTAGCCTCCCCTTGCAGTGGGTAGCACATCCAGAAAACAAGCCACTTGGGTCACTTTCCACTCTCTCTTGGTAGTTCCACTGTGCCAGCTGTGCTTAGTGTTTATCTCCTTGCTTCCTGTAGGCAGTGGCTGATCACATCCCTCAGCTGGTCCAGGGGGTGAGAGGGAGCCAGGCTCAAGCAGAAGACCTCAGTGCCCAGCTGGCTCTTATCATCTCCAGCCAGAACTTCCTCCAGGTAACCTTGGGGTCACCTTGATTTCACTCAGAGCCCCCAAATGGGGAGGATCTGATCTTCTTCCTTAAGAAGAGAAATGAGTGGATCTCACAGCCTCAGCTACTATGTCTCGACATGAACAATCTCAGAAGAAGTAGGTTTTGCTTAGCAAAACAAAATGCTAACATGCAGGGATATTGCCCAGGGGAGGTAGTCCATGATCCATTTTTCTTAGGGATATCTTATTTATTTCTCCTGAAAGAGAAAAACAAAACATACCAAGTTACAAGTTGTGATGAATAGCCCAGGACCAGGTATTGCTTTGGGTTTCTGGAGTGCCTACTGCTGTCACTCCTGGACCAGGAAAACACAAGTGGTGAACATGAGCTTCTCCAAAGATGGGATTGACTGCTTCTCATGGCGTTTTGACAGTTGGTCAGGATAGGCAGCACTTGTAGATCCATTTTAGGGAAAACTGAATGAAGTGAGAGTGTTCAGTCATGGAGAAACTCCCTGTTACATGCTGCTTATGTTCACATCTCTCCACTTTATCAGCACTTTTTCTTTACTTGTATCTCAAACAGCTGATAAGATGAGGCAGTTCAACTCCGCATCCCTTTCTAGTTCAACACACAGTTGTAGAACCAGTGTGATCCACCCAGTGGGTGATTTTTCCAAGTCCTGTAACCCTGACAAGTAGAGATAGAACATAAACATATTTATCTATTTCTTCATGTTTAACTGCACAAAGAGGTGTATGTGTGTGTATTTACATATATGTATATGAAAATGTATATATTTTAAATTGTAATTCATTGCATATACACCCTTTGTGTTTTTCATGTAACATATGAGCATTTTTTTTATTTTGAACAATCTTCTATCATATGCACATTCTGCATATAACTGTTCTCCCATTGTTGGACATATAGATTTTTAATTTTTTGTTTTCATAAACAACCTATAATGCTATCTTATTTCTGTGCTCAAATTTGTGTTTCCCTCTTGAGTTGCTTCCTGGGGGTAAATTCCTAGAAACAGGTTTGCAATCAATTTATTTAATTTTTTGGGACATTGAGACTTACAGTTGGGCAAAGTACTTGTCTTTCCAATAGAGATCCTGGAGCCAGCTGTGTGTGTTGTCCCCACCCCACTGTTGGCAAGATTGTAGGGTGTTGTGATGGAGCAGGGTAGATGTGTTCCTGGTTCTACTCTCTCTCTGCCTTTGTTTTCTTCTTTTTCTTTTGTTCTTTTAACATTGCTGTCATAGACGCTTAGACCTTTGTGAGAAAAATGCAAGGTTAAAAAAATAGAAATAGAATTGACAGATGAAAAAGTTTATACACTTTAAACTTTCTTCATATATATATTGTAAAATTGCCCCTCCAGATTGAACAAATCTAAATTTGCAACGAATGCTATATGAACCAGAATTTTTAACACATCTTTTAGAAGATAGAGTTAAGCACTTGAAAAACATGTTTTTGCCAGTTGCTTTTTTGGTTTTGCATGCCTTTGGTTTTTACATTGTTAAACATTTTTTCATATGCTTCAGTTATTTGTTTTGTGTGAAATTGTTCGTGCTTTTTGTAGACTCATTCTGGTTTTTCTTATAAATTCTCAATAATTAAAGACTTTAAATCAAAGAGTTAAGGAACCTTAAAAATATAAGCTTTTGTCCTTAATAGTTATAAGTTGGCATCTGGATTGCTACAACATTTTTAAAGAGAAGTTTTAAAAGCCTTAAAGGTATGCACACTCTTTGATTCAGAAATTCTGCTTTAAAAATTCATACACAGTAAATTGTAAATGTATACAAAGATTTAACTGGAAAAACATTTATTATGCCATTATTTATTATATTGGAGAAAATAGAACATGCCCAACAGCAGGGATTGAGAAATGGTAACAGATATGTACAATGGAATACTATAGAGCTAATGAAAAGGTAAAATGTCTGAATTGAGATTGTCAAATAAAATAAATAGCATGATCTTATTTTTGAAAATATGTACATGCACACAGATTTCCATGCATGGTAAAATTATTTTGGTTTATGAAATGTGAGGTTATTTTATTTGTTTCATCTTACTTCATTTTCTAAGTAGTCTATTGGGTATATATGAAACTCAGAATAATGAGCTATTCCAAGAAATCTGTTTGAAAAGGAACTCTTTGAAAGCAGTTTTAAATGAGAGTTTCAAGCAACTCTCCTAATTTTGCCTCCCCCAGGCCCCAAAACACATACATTTTGCTGTTGTTGTTGTTGTTAACATTCCTAAATCGTTCTGCCCAGGAGTATCTGATTAGGCATGGCAATTTGTAGGATGGGGCAGGGAAGTAGCTGGTATTTAATATTCCTCTTTTTAGGATGAAGTACATCTGACTGTCATGGAGAAGGCTCTGCCGGTGGGTCTGTGCCTCTTGCTGCCCAGGTGCTGTCTTATTTCTACTTATCTCTCCACAGCCTGGAAGCAAGATGGTGTCCTCCGCTAAGGCTGCGGTACCCACTGTGAGTGACCAGGCTGCAGCCATGCAGCTGAGCCAGTGTGCCAAGAACTTGGCAACCAGCTTGGCGGAACTGCGCACTGCCTCACAGAAGGCAAGTGGGGCTCTGCACGGCAATTAGTTCCTCAGGAGTGGAGCGTTTTGTTCCTTACTGCTGGAAGGGCATGGTGCTGCCTATGGCCTGAGCACAGCTAGTCCTTAATATGTATGATCTGGCACTTCAGTTGTTACACTTTTTCTTAGAGAAGTTTTATAACATCTTGCTTGGGAGAGCTGTCCATTCCATTTGCAAGAGCATTAAAGATACCCTGTAGGTTGGCTTTTACTCTACATTTAGACTATCTCCCAGACTTAGTTATCACCTTCCAGTTACAGACAACTTTTGTTGACCCATTTTAAGTCTCATGCTTCCTTCTCCTCCTTTGTTTTCAGTCTTGCAGGAGGAAACTGGTAGTCATCAATGTCTTGGTGCCAGGTATATTGTAGGTCAAAATAAGTGTGCCTAGTCAGCTTTCTGCTACTATGACAAAATATCTGAGAGAATGAACTTAAAAAGAGGAAGGGCTGCTGGGCTCAGTAGCTCATGCCTGTAATTCCACCAGCTCAGGAGGGTAAGGCAGGAGGATTGTGAGTTCAAAGCCAGGCTCAGCAAAAGTGAGACACTAAACAACTCAGACCCTGTCTCTAAATAAAATACAAATAGGGCTGGGGATGTGGATTAGTGGTCAAGTGCCCTTCAGTATCAGTTTCAGAGGTTTCAGTCCATAGTTACTTGACCATGTCACTTCAGGCCTGTTGCAGCACAGTAGGTTATGGCAGGAATATATGGCAGAGGAGGACTGTTCATCTCAGGATGTCTAGAAAGTGAAAGAAAGAGACAGGAAGGGACCAAGATACCAATATCCTCTTTAGAGGCATGTACCCTGTTATGTAACTTCCTTCCACTAAGCTCCACTTCCTAAAAGTTTCACCACCTCCATGTTAGCTTTTTGTTTCTGTGGCCAAAATACCTGACAAGGACAACCTAGAGGAGAAAAAGTTTATTCTGACACATAGTTTCAGAGATTGAATCCATAGTGGGATGACTCCATTGCTCCATCCCAAAGTGAGGCAGAACATCATGGTGGAAGGGTATGGTGGAGCAGTGCAGCTCTATCCATGGTGGCCAGGAAGCAGAGAGAGAGGGGAAGGGACCACAGGGAAGTTCCAGGGTGCTTCTAGCTATGACCCATCTGCCTACAGTTACTACCCAGTCAGTCTATTTAAACTAGGATGAACTGATGAGGTTACAGCTCACATAAGCCAATCATTTCACCTCTGAATATCCCTGCATTAACACAGGAGCTTTTGGGGGATCGCATATCCAAACCATAACCTCTTAAAGCTTCTTGGGA
>PVHX01004762.1:0-121073 GCA_004024805.1 Geosciurus inauris | reverse complement strand
TGGAGTATCTTGATGCAAAACATTCTTTATATCAGTGTCAAGACAGAAAACCAGCAGAGTGGCAAGAACCCTGGGCATGTAGATGGAGCTTTCTCAGGGATTCCGGATTTCATTGCTAAAAGCAGTTCAGCTTGATCCCCCAGCCTGGCTTTGGTAATGGGGGCTAAGATGACATCTCTGATGGTTGCTTCCAGGATGCTAAGGTGCACCAAGAGGCAGGTGCTGGTACCCTGGCCCCCACCTGAGTGTACCTGCTGCTGACCACCCGTTCTACCTCTAAGGCACATACCCCAAGGCTGGCACACAGAGCGGGCCAGGTTTACCCCTGGACTGACCTTCATCTGCCGGGGAGACCAGAGCACCCATTGCTACCCAGCTAGCAGCGGAGGGTGCTGGCCTCGGGGGAAGAGCCTCCCACCTGCCCGGGGCTAGGAACCAGTGACATCAGCTGAAAAGACATCTCTGCTCTGACTGCTAGAGCCCTGGGCCATCCGAGCTGAGTCAGCCTGAATAGCCAGAAGGTGGCTCTGTGGCACGCAGCCCAGATAGCAGGTGTATAGCCACTGTCTCCTGTGCCCCGGCAACAACATTAATCAATCCTCAGGATCCACCTTCATATAAAAACGATTTTCTTTTGTGGTTTGAATTGTATCTCCCCCAAAAGATCGATTGAAGTCCTAACTTGTATGTGTGAATGGGATCTGCTTGGAAATAGGGTCTTTGTAGATGCAATCACTTTAAGGTCACACTGGATTTCTATTTGCATCCCTATAAGAAGAGAAGGAACACACAGAGACCATGTGACTACAGAGGCGGAGACTGGAGTCCTGTGTCTAAAGGCCAAGGGACACTACAGGAAGTGGAGAAGAGGCAGGAAAGAATCTTCTACAGAGACAACGGAATCCTGCTCATGCCTTGATTTGGGGCTTGTATCATTCAGGATCAGAGATTAAGTTTCTGCTATTTTAAGCCATTTAGCTTGTGATTGTTTGTGTGGATACCCTAGGACATGAAAGCACCATCCCAATTCTCTGGGTTAGACAGAGATGACTCGAATGGGGGGCTGCTCGGCGACTGGATGGATCCCCTTCTGAAGGTCTGACTCAGGAGGTCCAGCAAAGTTACTGCCATCTGTGTTGTCTCTACCTGGTTGTAGCCATATGGTAGCCACAGCAGGGGGTAGGCATGGGGGAACTGTGGTAAAGGCAAGGGGACTGGGGCTTTCGGTTCCAGTTAGAGGCAAAAGGATCCTACGGGAAGGGAGGGTGCTCTGGGGCTCACACTGGCCAGTCCATAGGATAGAGGACAGAAACCTGCTCCCTACTCCCCCTCTGTCCTGTGGAAAGTCTCCTGTTAGCATCCACTTTAACCTGGACCTTCCTGTGGAGGACAGCTGTGCCCAGAGGCAGAGGGAGGGCCAACAAACTCACCGGGTGAACCACGCGATCCGTTGAGGTGAGCAGGGTGGTTGATCCTGAACTGAAAAACTGCATGGAGAGACAGGAGAGCAGACGGACTCGGGGAACCTCGGGCACCTGCCTTCCTGTAAACCCCTCGCGCTGAGCTGTGGGCATGCACGGCTCTTACAGCGTGGCTACCACGTGTAACCGAGAGAGAAATGGGGCTTCTGGGAACAGGAAAGTGTGGCTAGATCTCCTGGATGCTCTGCTGGTTTGGAAGGATTCTAGAGGGAGGCCGCTGAAGATTCCTAGGTACCTGTTCCAGGGCTTCTCAAACCTGGCTGAACAGCCTGGGGTTCATAATAAAATGCAGACTCATTCTGCTCCCAGGGCCGGGCTCAGGCCACATTTCTAACAAGCTCCCAGGTGATGCCAAAACTGCGGATCCTGGATCATGCTTTGAGGAGGGAGTGACCAGCTTCTTATTTTGATGAAAAGAAAAACAAGGCTGAAAGAAGGGAAGCAACCTACCCAGGTCATAGGGTGACATTGATCTGAGACCAGTAATCAAGCCACAGACTCTAAGTCCTGGGGCTGCATTTTGTGACTGGAGTGCCATCGTAGGGGAGCATCCCTTTCTTCCTTGGGCTGTATATTTTGGGGTGGGGCCCTTTCATGCTGCCCCCAGATTCTCTGGAGCAGCCGAGCGCCCCGACAGTTCTGCTCCATCTTGGACCATCCAGTCCTGCTTGGGTGCTCACATGGGGTGGGCTAGGCTTGCCCTCCACCAAGAAAGCTCTAATCCTGCAACTTCAGTTCCACTCTCCCCTGTGGGTCTGGGGAGAACGTGAAGCCCCTGGGTCTCTGCAGCCCTTCCTGGGTGGCTCCGTCACTGGTGAGGTCTCCAGGGTACTCACCTCTGTACTTACCTTGAATCGCCTCCCTGATACCCACACTGGGAGGCAGAATCTTCACTGCTGTGATTCAGGTGGGAAACCAGGGCTGGGACTGGGGGCTCTGCCATGCACAAAGCCAGAGCTCCTTACCCTCTGCATGTGGCATCTCCAGTTTCCACCTCTCTTTTTAGAACATGGGGTTGATTCAGCCTAGGTGATGCCCAGAAGCATGTGGTTGTTTGTCCCAGAGTGTGACTAGCAGCCTCCTAAGTGTCTGAGAGAAGCTCTTTGACCTTGTCCTTGACACTGTGCCTCTGATGGTCATCTAAGAGGAGAAGCTTCTCCTAGGCATTCTCTGCTCCCTTTAGCATTTGGTGCTAGCTAGCAAGGTAGGTGAGACCCCATTTTGGAAACTGGGGCTCAGAGCCACACAGGCAGTGAACAGAGGAGCTGAGACTCAAATGTCTGGCTCAGCCACTTTTTCTGCTCAGCTGACTGCACTGACATCAGAGCTAGGCAGGCGTAGCCTTCTGTCCAGGTTTGCTGGACTTACCTCTAAGATCCGTGCACACACGGTGGGAAGACTCTGGGTAGCACAGGTATGGGGCATCAGGAAAGCCAAGCAGGGAGAACTGGCGGGGAGCCACTCTCACCACAGAGCAGCCCTAGGAGATGTTACCCAGCTCCAGGGGCCTGGGAAAGGGACAAGTGCTTGCTGGGACCACTGCTGCCTCATACTGGGTTCAAGCAGATGATCTCCAGGAGCCAGTGGCAGCCTCAGCCCTTTCCTGTAAGTTTTCGGAGCTGGAGACACGTGGGAAAACCCAGCGAATCTGTTCTGTCTGGCTGAATATTCTCTGGGCGCTGTAAATCCTGCTCATTGCGTCACTGCTGGGATGGGCTGTTTCATGTTCTCGACATTCCCAGACACCCTTCTTGCACTTCCAGGGCCATAGTAGCAACTGCATGATGTAAGGGGTGGGCCTGGGGGTGTCCACTTACCTCCAGGATAGTTGGCTTTCCCTGGAAGAAGAGCTACTCCTGGCTGGGTTGGGCATTCCCTAGGGCCTCTGGGCTTTGCCATGGTGCTCTTGGGGTTTCAAGGAAAGAGACGATCACTGGCTGGATTGTCACCATTGACAGGCTGGCCTCAGAGGGCAGGGGGCTGCCTGAAGCCTGTCGGAGGGAGCTGGAGCCCAGGTCTTGGCCTCTGCCATCTCAGACAGGATGCCTGTAGCACACACATCCGGGGCCCAAGAATGAGGAGCCTACGCAGGCAGATCCCCATGTCCTGGGTCTAAGTCTTCCCATCTGAAAGGCCACATCACTAGGAGAGGTGGTAAGTAGGACACAGTGTGGGTGTAATTTGTAGCTGCTAAAACCAAAGGACAGGATGTCACAGCCAGCGACACGTATGGGTCTTCAACATGCGGCTCATGGGAATTAAAGGCCACAGGAGGAGATGTCACCGTGCCATTTACATAAATGAACTGTGTGCACACAGACCACAAACAAAGCCACACATCTGACACACATGAAGGTCTGTGCCGAGGGCTGGGAGCTTGTTACCATTTACCTGGTGTCTTCTCTCCATGCGCCACCTCCGGTTTCCACCCTGCCTTCCAGAACTGGGGGGATCCCGTGAGCTAACACGGCTCACGATTGGAGGAGCTGGGCTCTGAATTCAGGACAGCTGGCTATGAAGCCTGGGCTTTGCCTGCTTCCTCACCCCCTCCTGCCCTTCTCGAGGCTTGTTAATAACCCAATCCCACAGCTACACCTGTCTGAGTAGTGTCTTATCACTGACTGGAGACTTCACTGTGGTCCCCTGAGTGATCACCAGGCCTCCTTTGTGGGAGCAAGGGGGCATCACCTCAGTTTGCTCAGGTCAGACAGGCTATGGATGGACAGGAACAGAGGACCAAACTTCCAACCCCGTGTCTGTCCATTCCGCTGCCTCATGCCTTCCTAAGCAAAAATAAAACACCCTGCCCCAAACACCTCAAGTTACAAGTGAACCCCGAAACAGAGAGCTGGGAGGCTGTGAGGCCTAAAGGCCTGAGGCATTTGGGCCTTTCTCTGGCCTTGGGGGGCCCCACCCAGCAGCCTGGACACTTCCTTGCTTTTCCCAGCATCCCTTTTGTCCCGGTGAGCCTCTCCCTGTCCTGCAGATGCACCTGCCCTGCTCTCAGATACGCCTTCCCAGTCTGGCTGCTGGGTCTGTGTAAACCCTGCCCATGGCCCGTAGTCCATTCTTTTTTTTTTTTCAGTTGTAGATGGACACAATATCTTTATTTATTTTTATGTGCTGAGGATTGAACCCAGTGCCTCACGCATGCACGGCAAGCGCTCTACCACTGAGCCACAAACCCAGCCCCCACCGTCCATTCTTTTCTCCGTGGTGTTCCCCTACTTGCCCGATCATAAGAGTCACCAGGACACTGGCTAAAAATACCACCACTTGGGCCTCATTCCTGGCCATCAGAATCAGATCTCCAGGGGAGGTGCCTGGGAAGCTCTGCCTTCAGTGTGTCACAGGTGACACTTCTGATCTGGCCAGTTTGCAGAACCCATGTTAACTCTCCCATCCTGCTGGCCGTGCTGGGTGATGCTCCTGAGGCCTCTTGGTTGCAAGCACTCTGCCTGGACATCACACTTCCCATAGCTGAGCAAGCCAGCGAAGCTCCCTGAGCCTCCCTTTGTTCACCTCCAACGTAGGGGAAGCTACCCATCCCATGGGACCTTGTGGGACTAAATGGAATACTATGTGCAAAGTGTCCCACACAGCTGTGGCTCACAAAGGTGGCTGTCATGCATGTTAGTGTCATCTTCTGTGCCAGATGCAAACCAGCTGCAAGAATATGGAGTGGGCCCTCCTGAAGCTTGGGAGTGTGTGTACCCCTGTGTCCTGTAGACCTGTCTCAAACATCCTTGGATGAGGCCCCGAGGAGAGACTTCCTTTGGAGATACCCACCTATCCCCTGCAGAAAAGGCTGCTTCCCCATACAAAGCCTACTTGTGTCCTTTTACAAGTGGGAACCTGCCAATCCTGACATCTTCCTTGGGCTGTCCCGAATCCAGAAGGGTGTGGCTGGGGCTGGTGTCCTGGGGAGACTCTCGAGCCTCAGGCTCACAGCCTGAGCAACCGCATGTTGACTGCCTCTGCTTTGCCTCCAGTGATGGCCATTCCCATGTCCTCCATGCTCCTGGACACCCTAACTCTTTCTGGATTTTTTTTTGGAAGGGATTATTTTCTTAGACTTCTTTGCCATCTCTGTGGGCCATGACAGTGGGACAGAGCCACCGTCGGGAAAAGCTGGAGGGTGGTCCTGTTGAGGTCATGACCTGGTGTGGGAGCTGGCAAAGGGACCAGGAATATTCCTCACTGTCTGGCAGGAGCTGGCTGGAGACGTCAGCAGGAGGGGTTCTAACCATAGAGGGAGGAGAGCTGATTGCTTCTAATAGTACAAGCTGGGTGACCTGGGTATGTCCCCTCTTGGGCCTCAGTTTCCCCATCTGTAAAATGGAGATGTTGGACCAGATCATAATCTTCAAGATCATTTCCAGTTTTATCATTCTTTGTCTCATGGTTGGGATCAAGTATTCATTTATACTATAATTTTATTTTATTTTATTTTTTTTAATTTTTTTTTAAATATTTATTCTTTAGTTGTAGGTGGACAGGATATCTTTATTTTATTTTTATGTGGTGCTGAGGATCGAACCCAGTGCCTCCCGCATGCTAGGTGAGCACGCTACCACTGCGCCATAACCCCAGCCCCCTATAATTTAATTTTTGTTTATTGAAACAGGAAAAAAAATGATGTACCCATTGTCCAAGAGTGTTTGACTCCTGAGCCCCTCTCCTCCTGGACCCCTCCGAATTCCTTGTTAAGTTTTCATCATGTTCTCTAATAATCCTCCAGTTTTCCTTGAGAGCAATTATACACTTAATTGTGTGATGGTTTGACTGTCTCACCCAACAGGGTCGATGTATGGGAGGCTGGGGGACATGTTGGGATCTGCCCCAGACACAGCATGGCAGGAGCTCAGTCTTTACCTGTGAGATGAAGGAAGCAGGAATAAAATGAGTGAGATGTTGACAGGCCCCAGGACCCTCTGCAGGGAGCCTTTGGGTGGATGCTTCTAGGGTGGAGGTGGGGTTAGAGTTTGCAGGATTGTCTCCTAGTGGAGGAGACAGTAGGCTTGGGAGCCAGAGACTTAGGATGGGGGTCAGGTACTGATGGAACTTATGTTTCTTATGCTCTTGGGCACCCAGGGAAGAAGCGGGTCTGGGGCTAGGAGCCATGGGTGGAGGGGCAATGGCACAGGCCTGGGTTCTGGCCTCCTCTCCATCAGGGCTGCTGGTTACCTGCACTAAGACCCTTCACCCACCCGGGCCTCAGTTTCTCCATCTTTCACATGAGGGGTGAAATGATCCACAAAGGTTCTTCCAACACAAAAGTTCAAAGAGAGTAGAAAATAGAATTCCAGGTTCAAGGGCCACAGGGGAGTTTCAATCTCAAACACAAAGTACAAATTCACTTTTTTTTTTTTTTGCAAGCAGGGTGGGGTGAAAAGATCTCTTTTCCCTGTTTCCCAGAGTCCAATCTTTCCAGCGCTACCTTCAAGATTCTTAACTATATCTGTGTTTTGTATCTTCATATTTATTTATTTAGTGGTACTGGGGATTGAACCCAGGAACACTCTATCACTGAGCTACATCCTCAGCCCTCCTTAGTTTTTATTCTGAGACAGGGTCTTGCTAAGTTGCCCGGGCTGGCCTCAAACTCATGATCCTCCTGCTTCAGCCTCCTGAGTTGCTGGGATTATAGGCATGTGCCTTCATGCTCAGCTGTATCATTATTTATTTAATAAATTGCTTTAGATGGACTCATTCCCCCCCACTACAATTCAATGAATTTTAGAATATGTGAATTTTTGCAAGCAGGAGGAAGTTAGATGGTGAAGAAGCCCCAGCTGCTCTTGCCCCTGACCTCAACAGGGTATATGTGCTCATGTGCACATTATTTCTGGAAGCTTCTGCTCACACAGCTTCTTCGTCCCTCCCTGGGTTCAAGGTTCACTGGGCGTTGCCAGGAGTGGAAAAGCCCTGTCTGTGGGGACCCAGGCACCTGGGGCTTCTGGTTAATTTGCTCCCAGTCCATTGAGCTGACATCTGAATGCAGGAGGTGTTGCTTAGAGATGTTGGCTATGGTATCTGCTTTCTTTTGGGTCCTGATTGCAGAAGCCTTGAGAGCTGGAGCAGGCAGAGAACCTAACTATCCTCCCTCCGCCTCAACGTCCCCAGCCTGTAGGCAGACTTGCAAGTTCCTGTGATTTGGCTGTGGCCCTGGAAATCATATGCACCCTCCAGGGATAGTCCCAAAGACTCTGCATTTTTGCCTGCATGTGATAAAGAGCAACTCTAAGTAAAAAGAAAAAATATTGAGTTAAGAACATTGCTTTTAATTTAGTACTATAAAGTTAAGGTTTAATACATTGGAAATTTTCCTGGAGTGTATGTTCATATATTACAGAAGATACATTGCAACATTTTCCTATTTGGTAAGTAATACATGCTGTTTTATTAAAATAAAAACCCTTGCAGGAAAAAGGAATAAAACTGTCCCCCTGGACCCAGCATTGCTAATTGAGGAATGAGTGCCTCCCTCTCTGGTACAACATGAGGAACACAGCATCCTTTCCAGAATGTTCTTCTCAGCAATGGTTCCTGCTGTATGGGACCAAGCCCTGAGGGTCTAGACATTACTGCCAGGCTTCAGGGAGGAGGGAGGGTAGAGAAACTAGTGAGAGGACCCCACCAGGAGACCACTACACATTCTAAAAACCAATGTGTCTCAAAAAGTCCATGTCATGAAACAAAGGTAGAGGATTGTTCTAGATCAAGGGAAAATAAAGTGATGCAACGATTAAATATAATGCATGAAATGTGATTAGACCCAGGTTAAAAATTAATCACAATAAAGATATTTTTGGTTTGGTGGGGGAAATCTGAATATGGACAGGATGTTAGAATTTTGAAATTATTTCTATATTTCTTAGTGTGACAATTGAGATTATGTAGAAAACTGTCATTATTAGGAAATAATGCAGGTGAAAGAATTTAGGGATAAAGAATCATGATATCTACAACTTTGAGATAGTTTCACAAAATGGTACATATATGAATTTATGTATATGCATGTATATATACACATGTAAAAGAGATATAAGTACAGAAAGAGAGAAAGCAAACACACAAAATGCTAACCCTCTAATCTTGGAGAGGTTAAGGGTATTTGTTGTACCATTCTTTTAGCTTTTCAGTATGTGTGAGTATTTTTAATAATGGGCAAAAGTGATGTTGGGTTTAATTTGGGGGCTGAATACGTGTAGAAATATTGATTCAAAGCTGGCATGGTGGCATATGCCTGTAATTCCAGTGACTTGGGAAGGTGGAACAAGAGGATCACAGATCAAGGTGAGACCCTGTCTCAAACTAAAAAATAAAAATAAAGAGGGCTGGGAATGTAGCTCAGTGACAGAGAGCCCCTGGGTTCAATCACCAGTCCAGCAAAAAAGGAAAAAAGAAAAAGTTGACAAGTTGACTCAAATCTAACTCCAGCATCACCCATGGTCAAATTTGCTTGCAGTTTCTAACCTGGTGTTAGAAACTCTGTCTTTTCTGCTGAAGACACCACCTGCAGAGGTGACCACCCTCCTCTCAGGTCTGCTTATCCACTGAGCCACAAACCCAGCCCCCACAGTCCATTCTTTTACAAGCATCAATCTAGCACAATGTCCTCTTCTTATACAGACGAGGAAACTGGGACACAGAGAGGAAAAGGCCTGAGTGGAGATCACACAGTCAGTTACTGGCAGAGTTGGAGTTATCACCTCGGTCTCCAGAGAGCCAAGCTGAGATTCACTCCTCCCAGCCCACGCGTCTTTAGAAAGATGGTATTTGTCTTAGACATGTGCATGGCCTCCTCTGCCACTGTGTCAGGTCCTAGTGACTTCAGATTTATATTTCATTGTAAAACCAGATGTAACCCACAGAGAGTAGGAAGCAGCAGATCAGAGTGGAGAGCCAGCCAGTGACCACAGCCAGAGAGGACAGGCAGAAGTGCCAGTGAGGGAGACAGCAGAATTCAGAGAACCCTGAACCCTGGAATGTTCAGTGCGAGGGCAAGTATACCCAGGGCACCCACCCACAAGTGATTTTATGGGACAGAGACCTGCTATTCCAGACAACTACAAACTTGGGCTACCACCTGTATTGAGCTGACTGGGTGGATGGGGCTCTTGTGGGCTATGAGGGCTGCCTTGGCAGTGTAGCCCAGTGTGGTTGCTCTTCATAGGTGCAAATCCCCTTCCAAGTGGTCAGAGGCCATCCTGTGACTAATTTCGGGTGTCATAAGTAGGTGGAGCCAGGCTACGGCTGACTAGCTGTGTGCCCTTGCACAACTTACTGAACTTCTCTGAGCCTGTGTGCAATGGATAGTCAAAGTGCCTGCCTCCCAGATGGATGCAAAGGCCAAATGATATTGGCATTGGCTTAGAGTTGGTGGTCCAGTAAAAATGCAAAGAGTGAGTTACCTGGGGGGAGGAGAGTCCAGGCAGAGGAAGGCCAGGCGCTATGGCTCAGAGGCAGGGGTGTGTGTACCTGGGATGTCCAGGGAGCCTCAGGGGATCCCAAGGTAGCCAGAGCAGAGTGAACAAGAGGACAAGGAGTAGTAGGGGAGATCTCAGGGTGGGGTGGGAAGGCGCATTTTGTTTAATTTCACCACGTCTGTGTTATTTTGGGGTTTAGTGGCTATTTATGGAAAGGTACTGATGTCTCATTTGTTGCTGCGACAAAGTTGCCCCTTTAAAATAAGGAAAAAATCAACTTAAGGAAATAGTAAGCATATAACACAGTCCACAAATAGGCCAAAACCATGAAGAATTTCCTTGGATGACTGCAGCTGGGCAGTGAGGGTGGCGGGTCTCTCCCCGGCCTTCTCTATTCAATACAGCTGGGTCTGGAATTCTGGGGCTGGAGTGCCTCTGGCAGCCTCAGAGGTCACCACCAGAACCTTGAATCCCACTCTTGATCTCTGGCCTCTGAGATCAGGAGAGGCTCCTGGACCACCTTAACCACCCACTTTACAGATGGAGACACTGAGGCCCAGGGAGGCAGAGACCCATTGGGAGTTTGGAGGGAAGAAATGGTCATAGATTTCTGTCCAACTCACTGCCCCTTTGGCTCCACCTCAAATCCAGGCATTTGGACACACAGGTTCCCCAGAAACCTCTCCTGCTGCCTGCAGCTCTGAGAAGCTCCCTCTCTGGCTCCTGTGCAGCCCCCTGCGTGTCCACTGTGGACACCTGCTGGTCAGGGGTCTGCTCTGGAGGCTGGCCTGGAGGGTGACTGGGCCTGATCGTGTTCGGGTTCGGAGGAGGCAGCTCTCACCAACCAAATCAGGTGTCGAGGGCTTAGGGCGTGGGCCTGAGGGTAGGGGCCACCTCCACCTTGGCCACCACTCCTGGTGCAGATGGTTCTAGCAACAGGGCCATTTGGCCCTTCCCCTTGGGCATTGGCTCCTGTCTATGCCAGGGAGAAGGGGCCATGGTGAGTTCTGAGGTCCAGGGGCACCTAGGGCTGAGCCTCTTCACCTCTTAGTTTTTTCTTCACCTTGAATCACATTCTCATAGGACAGTGGAGGCCTCAGGAACAGGCTCCCTAATTCCAGCGGTGTGTCAGGAATGAGAGAGGAATCATCATTGTCCTGCAAAAGAGAGGTCACTGTCTCTGCTGCTCATGCATGTGGTATGATTGGCAGCTCACAAAGCCCCTCACCACCGGGTCATTTTGAAGATGAAAACTGAAGCTCCAGAGGTGAAGCGACTTCCGTGGGGCTGATGTGACCGTTTCCACCCTCACTGGTCTTGAGGAAGGAGCTGGGGAAAGGCCTGCAGGTAAGTCAGTGGATGGGGCCCTCATTTTGGTCCTGCCACTGGTGTCCTGGTGACCACAGTAAGTCACCCACCTTGCCAGGCTCCCCGAGGTGGGCCGGGTCAAGCAGACCGGGCCAGGTGATGGGACAAGTCTCTTCTAGCTGGAGTACACCCTACAAGCACATCTAACACCTGCAGTGCCCCACTGAATGCTGCCACATTCTCAGGTGGCACCAAGCCAGTGCTGCAGAGCCTGCTGCTGGCCCTATCCTCTCAGATAGAGGCGGTCCAAAAGCCCTCAGGGGAGGCTTAGAATGGCCACTTACTTGGCTGTGTGACTGAGGGAAGCCACATACCCTCTTCTCTACGATGGGACAGCAGAGCCTGACTCCCAGAATGGCTGCAAGAGTCCCAGTGTGTCCCCCCTAAAGATGTCCCTGTCCTAATCCCTGGCCATAAGCCAAGGAATGTGGCCATGTCTAGAAGCTGAAAAAGGCAAAGAGACAGATTCTCCCTACTGTGTCATGGAAGGAACGCAGCTTGCTAATCCTGACTTGATTACAACCCATCAAGACCTACTGCAGACTGCCCATCTCCAGGAAGCTAAGACACTACATCTGTACCATTTGAAGCCACAGAACTTGTGACAATTTGTTACAGCAGCAATAAGAAACATTCAGCCAGCTGGAGCACTGCTCTGGTACCTGGTACACAGCAAATGCCAATAAATGGGAACACTTATTGTTACTACCAGCAGCTGGGGAGGGGCCCCAGTCTCCTCATCCTTAAAAATGGGGTGGGCCTCAATGGCTCGAGACTCCATCCAGCTCTCTGATGTCCTGCTAGGACTTCCTGCCAAAGGGCCAGACATTTATTTGCTTGGTGGTGAATGAAACTCAAGGGCCATGAACTCACATCTGCGACTCAATAGCACTGCATGGGTAAGCTCAGGTCAGATCCGCAGGCTTGTGGGGTTTGAAATATATGTTTTATAATATGACTATTTTTCCATTCAAGAAACAAGACTTGGAGATAATTCTGACCAAGGTCGTTGGGGTTGTTGGCAGTCCCAGTCTGCCATTCTGCCATCCTTCTAATAGACTTGGTTGTGGGTTGGATATGCTTCAGGCTGAGTCCTGGATTTCCTTAGGGGCTGTTTGGCCTTGAGGAGTGATGTGACCTCTCTAAGCCCAATTTACTTGTCTGTGGAGTGGGAGAAGCAGCAGCAATGTTTATCTAGATAACCGTATGTTAGATGACCATTCATAACTATATGTAGTTATTCAAATTAATATGGAGCTGAACGGAGCTCCTGGCCTTCCCCAAGTGCCCAGTTCCTCATCCGCTCACTCTGTAGTCAGATGCTGCACATGCTGAGGCTCCTAGGCCTTCCTGGTCCAGTCTCACACTGTCCCCTGCTGGAAGTCCCTCCTCCAGCCGTTCCTGTGGGTCTGAATCCTGCCCAGTCTCCATTGTGGGATTCCCGAGGCTTTCAGAGCTGAGAGCGCTGTGGCCTGAGGTCCTGAGGTCCTGAGTGCCCTGGGGTCTCCTTTTCCGGGGGCCCTACGTTTCCCCCTCCACCTGCCTCCTCTCTTCCCTCCTGGATGTGTGCTACTTACTAAGTGCTCAGGAATGAGCTGCAGGTGCGGCTCCTGGACCCCTGCCTGCTCTCTCCCTTTTCTGAGCCCTCTGCCACCTCTTGTTCCCATCTTTCGAGGACTTGCCCCCCAGAAGGACTCACCTCTGCAGACTGGTGGTTCTCCCTATAGGCTACGATGGCCGTGGGCCCTGGCAGGAAGATCTCCAGGAAGGTGAAACAGAGCAGGGCCAGCTCCAGCCTCTGTATGTGGATCTGAGAGGGGAGACAGGGCCAGGCCCTGCTGGGTACCTGTGTCTGTCATGCAGACCTGGCAGGGCCGGGGTCAGAGGAAGACACACGTGGCAGGAGCCTCAGGACTGCATGAGGAGGGCAGGGAGGAGCTCTGGGGCTGGAGGTGTCTCGGGTACTGCTCCCCATCTGGGTCTTTGGTGAGTTCTTGCCTAATGTCCGAGGGCTGGGGAATCTTGGGGGGTCCCTGGGAGAACTGAAGGTGGCCTTAGGGTCATCTGATTCAACTTTTCTTGACAGGTGGTGATATCTGGGCCAGAAGGAGCACCCTTTACAGTGGGGGAGGGGAGGAGCAGGCTGAAGACCACCATGCTGCTGGGTGACAGCTCCCAAGGCTGCTGACATTCAGTAGGGACACAAGTGTGTGCATGCGTGTGGGTATGAGTGTCAGAGGAGATAAGGAAGAGCAGGTGGCCTTGGTCAGAACCTTTGGAACCTGGCCCAGAGGCACTAGCCTTGGAATGGCCGCGTAGGCAGCTGTGGTGTGTCCAGTGGGGCGTGGAATCACAGACCCAGCTTTGAGTTCTCACTGCACCCTTGACTTGCCATGGGGCCTTGGTTACCTAATTCAGTGTCTCTGAGCCTCCTGTAAAATGGGAATAGCAAAATAGACTTGCCAACTCTGCAAGGCTGCTGGGAGGCTCGTAGGTGACAGGGCTCACTGTGGATACCGTATTTAGAACACTGGCTGGGGAGTGGGCAGTTCTAGGCCTTTATAACCAACTTGATCCTTGATCTCAGCCCTCTAGGGACCTGTCTGTCCATCTGTAAAAGTAAGGTCTGACTCAGTGACATGTGCCCAGTCCAGTTCCCTGATGCTGGCATGGGAGAAGGCTGGGCATCCCCTTCCACTGCACCTTGGGAGCAGTGGGGACAGAGGGCGCAACTGTCTGCACCTGGGCTTCAGAGGAGGTTTCCCAAGAGCTGGAAACTTCCTCTCAGCAGGGTAGTGGTTTCCTTGGAGTCAGGGGACATTTGGGGCCTGGGCACTCACTGTGGAGTGGGGGTATGGTCTCCAGATTGGCCACGGAAATGCATTCTCCAGAAAGAGATCCTTGACGATGACAAAGAGGCCAGCCAGCACGCAGAAGAAGCTGATGAGGTTTGCAGCCAGGCACAGCCCCTTCTATAAGCAAAGCGGAAAGGCCAGAGCCAGTGTCAAATGTTTGGAGACCCAGGTCTAGGTGCTCCTCCCTAGGCCTGCTGGCAGCTTCCTCTGTGACTCCAGAGGGACTCTGCCTATCTCTGGGCCTGAAGCTGCTCACCACACATGAGGCTTTGAGCTACTGACCACTGAGGCGGACCCAGCCAGCTTTCTCATGCTTCATCTGGAGAACCCAAGAGCTGCTGCCAGATCCACAGAGCTTGGTATGAAGGATTCTCCATTGCTATGTCCCCTCAAAGCAAGCCCCGACCATCCTCCATCAGATATGCCACCTGGCCAGGGACCTGACACCTGAATGAGCCACCCCCCCCCCCCAGGAAAGCACAGGAGTATCCCTGAAGGTGTCCCAGCCCCACACACCCAGTGTCTGCCCTCCCTCCTTGCCCATCCCACAGTGGTCCTGTATCCATCTCCCTCTTGGGTTAAGCATTATTCCAAGAACACATTGCCAAATGCAAACCCTTATAATGAGGAAAGACTGTAAACACATGGAATCTACAACCTTTTATATCAGAATGGATCTCTTTGCAGTAAGAGGGCCCCTGGGCTCAGGTGTCAGAAGGGGGAGACTTATGGTTCTCAGCCCAGGTAGGTGAGGCCTGGGGAATGGGCAGGTCTTTGCTGAGCATCCCCTGCCCCTGCTGGGCTCACTGCATCTCCTATTCTTTGTCTCTGAGGAAGGCGGGGGAGAGCCACACCCTAGTCCAGGCTGAGAGGCACAGACACAGCAGGACCAGGCCAGGGTTTCTGCGGCAGAGGATGGGGAGGGGCAGGAGGACCTGACGTGGGTTGAGGCCATGGAATACGATACACAAGGAAAGTCATTCCATCGTCTGTCCATTTCCACCCACTCAGTCTCCTGTGGGATGTCTGCTCTCTGCCCACCTGGGCCACTCTTGGCTACAAAGATGCTTTTATAGCTGCTGCCCATACAGAATGTAACGCCAACAGAGACAGATAGTGCAAAGAGCTGTGAGGACCCAGGCTGGCAGGAAGACCTCCAGGAGGACAAGGATGCAAGCGGAGTTTTGAGGAATCAGGACTGTCCCAGGTGGGAAAGATGTGTACAGAAGAACAGGACAGGGTGCACGGGCAGAAAAGGCAGGGCAACAGTTCCATCTGTCTGGGATTTGGAGGTGAGAAGAGAGAAATCCAGGTGTGGGCTGGGGCCTGCACATGGGAGGCAAGCTGAGAGTAACCCTGGAACCCGGGCAGGTTGAGAATAGCGGATTGGCCCGGAGGGACTTGTGTTCCACAGGAATCCATCAGGCTGCTGTGTGGAGAGCAAGCTGGATGACCCCTCCAGGCCAGAGTGACAGGGCCAGCACTGGAGCTGAAGGAGGACATGGGATTGAGAGAAAAGTGTGGAGGCAAGGGGTGTCCTGAAGCAAACCTCAGGACTGGGGAGGGGAAGCAGAGCCAGCTGTGGTTCTCAAACTTCCTGCTTGAGGGACTTTGGCTTCTGGGTATATGGCCACATAATGACTGAGATCAAAACTCTGGCAAGCTGGGTGCGGTGATGCACGCCTGTAATCCCAGCACTTTGGGAGGCTGAGAGAGGAGATTTGCGAGTTCAAAGCCAGCCTCAGCAACGGGGAGTTGCTAAGCAACTCAGTGAGACGCTGTCTCTACATAAAACACAAAATAGGGCTGGGGATGTGGCTCAGTGGTCGAGTGCCCCTGATTCAATCCCCAGCACCAAAACAAACAAACCAACCAAAAACCCAAAAAACAAAAAAACAAACAAAACAAAAAACTCTGGCAGACTTGGAGGGAAGCAAAGGTCCATTCTAGACAGGAGGGCCTGGGGTGCCTGGCAGCCATTTCCTCCCGCCTCACTACATTGGGAGGATCAAAGCTCCTGGGCTCCTCTCCTCCCAGAAAAGCCCCTCATTTGTCTACATTTAGACCTTTCTGCTCAGATGCCCTCTCGTGGCCTACAGAAATGTGACTCCTCCTAGCAAATCCTCCCGAGCTGCCTGTGCAATTGCCACTGCACACAGATGACCTTAAAGTTACTCCCCCGGCTTGGGATGGGTGGGAATGACCTCGAGGCACCAACTCACCAGACAGGGCTTGGGAAGTGTTGTCATTGTTATGGCCAAGATCCCTGAAATGAGAAACTACAGGCCCAATTTGAAAGTCAAGGGAGAGAATGTGAAACCCACAAATTCCCCTCCCTTCCTTCTCCAAGAATTCTCCTGCCCCTGGTGGCAGGCAAGGAAAAGAACCACTCCTCAAATAAAGCCAGCTCATCCTGCCTGCCCCACGGCCTTTCCCAGTGCCCCCGCCCCCATGCTTTCCCATCCATGGCTGCCAGAAGCTCCACAGCTTCAGCCAGGCTGGGCCTTGCACTTGGAATGCCCTCCAGTACCTTTGCTCCTTCTTTCACAAAGCCTCCCCTCCCCTCTGGGATCAGGGCACTACTCCCTTCACCCAGGCCTTTTCCGGGTCCTGCAGTTGGAGGATATTAGCTAAGGTCTCTATGTATCTCTGTGATCATTCTTTCAGATGCTTGTGTGCCAGTCCTCAGGAGCAAAGGACCAATAGGCACTGTATGTGTAGAAGGTTCTAGCACTATGATGAGAACTCCAGGCTGGGGAAATGGGGACACAGGCTGAAGTGGAAGTGGGGGGTTGGGATGTCTGCCCAAGAGAGTCCTGTGGAATTGAGACTTGGTGCAAAAGCCGTTCTCCCACGGGGGTTTTGGGGGTGGGGTGAATGCCCTGAGACCTAGAGGAACATGGAGCCTCAGGGAAATGGCACGTGCACTGGTCTCCTCCCATCTCCCCATCCCGGTCATGGCTTTGGGAGGAGAGTGTCCACATGCTGCATCCCTTGGGCTCCTGCAGAATGACCCTAAAAGGGATGTTGGGCCTCAGCACTGTGCTGTGGGGTCCAATGCAGCCTGGCCAGAGGAGGAAGGGAGCTGTCCCCAGTCACACTGGCCCTCCTCCCTGCTGAATGCACATGTTTAATCAGGGAAGGGTCCAGAGAGCCCTGGAATGTTCTGGAACTCAGGAGCAACAGGGCCCTGGAAAGGAGCTAGGTTCAGTGTGGCCCATGGTGGAAGTCGAGGTGAGGAGACTGGAGAAAGCGGAGGCTTGTGTGTCTCTCCTGTGAGCTGGCCTGCTCAAGCCTGCCTCCAGCCTCCAAGGCCAGGGCTCCCAGCCTGCCCTGCCAACCCAGCACCGGGCGATGCTTTGGCTCCTACTCACAGAGGCAGCTCCCCAGAATGGATACCAGCACTTCAGCACCACCAGGTGAAGATTTTTGACTCTGGTCACCAGGTAACCCCCAAGGAACAGGTGCAGCAGAGCAATGATGCAGTGAAGGGCCTGGGAGGGAGAGGAGTGAGTGGCTGGGGTGGGCTCCGGGCTCAGGCCCTGGGGAGGCCATTAGTGACCGGCTCCTGCCACCTCTAGTGCGTTTTCTCCCCGCTCTCTCAGGGGTCCTAGTCAGCAAAAAAGGACACTCCCCAGGACCTGCTGCAGGGGCAGCCCAGGCTGCCAAGGCCCCATGCTGGGGTCACAGGGCAACAGGCGTGGGCAGGTTCCCCCCCTCTGCTTTTAAAATTTTAGGATGAGCATTCAGCAGTGAGGGAGACCTCCTCCTGCCCCTCTCCCCAGCACCTCTAAACCCGTTCCCTCTCCCACCCTCCCTCAGGGGCCCAGGAAGTGGACACTCACGCCCAATTCCTGGAGAAGGCGGCTCCTCTTCCAGGGCTTCTCCCGGGGCCCGTTTGGAGCCAGAAGCCCAGGCTGGGTGCTCGTCCCAGGTAGACCTGTCTGCTCAGGCTGGGGTAGGCTGATGCCCTCCCATTGTGGGAGCTCCTTGGTCCCAGAGCTGGGAATAACTGCGGCTATGCCACTGGCTTCTGCTCTCTTGGACTCGGGCTGGAGACCCTGGCTGTGGGCCAAGGAAAAAGGCTGAATCAGCTGGTCTTGTTTCTGAGGCTTATTCTTGGGTGCGAGTATACCTGTCATGCCTGCCCTCTGGTTGGGGTCTTTCAGAACAGTGGTAGCCCCTGATCATCATCTGATCTGGAATAATCTGCCCCCCAGGGATGAGGGTTAATGGCTTCTCCCAGTCTTTCTAGGGTTGCAAGTACATAGTCCCATCCACTGGGCCAAGTCGAGCCAATTGGTGGCAGGAGGCGATTGAATTGTTGTCCTACTCCCCACAGCGATGCCCAGGCCTCCTGGGTTTGCAGGGATGGGGAAGAGAAGGGAAGAAAACTGTGGAGGACTTCGTAAGGGCTAATACTGAGCCAGGAAGTCAATATGAACAGTATCAACACCAACATTTACCAGGACTTTCTCTGTTCCAGGGCCTAGGATAAGCACTGTACATGCACCACCTGATTTTACCATCATTCTGGAACTACCAGGTAAATACTGTCTTCACTCCCATTTTGCAAATGAGACTCAGAGAAGCGAAGCCACTTGTCCAAGTTTGCACAGCCAATAAGTGACCAGGACTGGAAACCTGGCTAGCTGACCAGAGCCTGTGGGTGTAAATTCTTTATGTACTGTTTGGCTCAACAAACGGGAATGAATGTTCTGGATATTTTGATGGGTCCAAGAAAGGGGTGGGGGAAGTTGTGTAGAGGGCTAAAAGCACCACTGGCCAATATGGACCTGGCTGTGATAGTGTGTACTGATGCCATGGGGTACATCAGGGCTTCTGGGGCTGCTGGTGTCTTGTGAGAAAGGCTGAAGTCTTTCTCAGGAGAGCAGAGAGCTGGGAGGGGAAGAGAGGGGAGCTGGCTTGTGGGGATTGAGGTAGGAAATGGCTTCTCCCTGAGGATGGGGCTCATGAGTGAATCCTTTAAAGGGTGTTGGGTGCTCTCATATTCTTTATCTTGGAAGAAACAAAATAAAGGGGGGGGGTCCTCCTTGATTTTGAGACTGACTTAAATGGATTGAGTGAATTCAGGAGGTCCCATTGGAACACCCCTATTTTTTAGGTTTTGTTTTGGTTTTGTTCACCACTGAGGTACTGGAATTGATTCCTTTCCACAGACGGGGAAAGAACCTTGGAGGTTGGAGGGACTAGTAGCTCAAGTGACTGTCGTGGACAGGAAAGAAAGGAAGAGCTTTTATCCAAGGGACATTATCCTCACTGTTGGTGAGCACTCTGCTGGCATTGTGGAGGAGGTAATTTTGCATGCTGACCTCCTTCAATTCCCAGGAAGTCAGCACCATTACATAGAGGAAGAGCCCAAGGTTCAGAGAAGTCCAGTGCTTTGGCCAAGACCACACAGTGGGGAAGTGCCTGAGATTGGAACCATGTGTGATCTGACTCTATCGCCTGTGCTCTTGAACTTGGGCTGCTGGTTGATAACTCCACTGACCTGCAGTGACAGTGTGGGGTAGTGAATATCTGGGCTCTAGAGATGTGCCACCACCTGGACATTCACTTATGGGTGCTGTGGTAGGGAAAGTAGTTTAAATATCCAATAAGAAGTTGGGTTCAAGAATACAGAGGAACCTTTCTCAAAATATGTTCCATGGGGCACTGGTCCCAACAGATCTTCAATGAAAGGGTTCCATGGTCAAATAACTTTGGGAAACCCTGGATATCATCTTCCTCTTTCACTTACTAATAGCTCCGAGGATTCCTGCAGTGGAACCCTCTGAGTATTAAGGACATTTCCCAAACGGAATTGGCACAGTACCATTTCTCATAATCCAGTGATTCTAGGCAGTTGGTATTCTTATAGAGTCTGCTTTTGGTCAAAATGACCTTAACCTTCCAAACCTCTAGTTCGGGAGGTTTTGATTTTTGTTTTTCGAACTTCTTTGCTCTTGTGGGCATCTGTACCATGGTGGCGGTGGAGATTGGCTCTGATCTCTCAGATCACTTCCAACTTGAATGGTTTCTCCTTGGGTGGGGGTTGCTGCAAGGTGCTTTCTATAACCAGAAGGGGAGGAGCTGCAGGGGCCCTGAGGTGCCAGAGGAAGGTTGGTTGTGAAGTCTCTGTGCCCCTTTCCAGGACCGGGGGTGTGACTGAGTCCTGCTATGTGCATGCCCTGTTGCCTCTGCCCACTGCACCTGCAGGCCTGGGGCAGGGCTGCTTTGGGGGTGAAGGTAGGCTGGCAGAATAGGGGTAGAGGGGGGAAATTCCTTAGCATGGTCCCCTCCCCAGGTCTCCTGGCCATCTCAGAGACCACAGTCCAGATAGCCCGGCATCCCAGGGACACAGAGCTGGGTTTTGGTGCTCAGTACAGGGCCATGAGCAACCTGGGTCCTGCACCCATCCCCTTTGCTCCTGTGGACCTGGGAGGGTAGAAACAGAGCTGGGCAGGCCTCCCATCCCCCAGAAGAGCAGCAGAGTGGGCTGGACCACCCACACTGGAAGGGGACAAACCAGGGCCCAATCCTGGCTCTACTCCTGGGAGCTGTGACCTGGGCAGGTTGTAGACACCTCAGTGTCTGTCTCTCCTTATCTGCACACAGGGAGCCCAGGGCCAGCCCTGGCGCATGGGCTGTGAGAATTAGAAGAGAAAGGTCACGAGATGCTAGGCCTGGCTCTTAGTCACCAACGTCAGCCAGCTTAGTGCCAATCTACAGCATGCCTAGAATCCTGCCAGTTGGGTCCCACCTTGTCATTTGCTGGCCCTCTGTTAAGATGGGACACATCCCGCCTCTGTCATTGGGAGTTGACAGTTTATTGCCTCTACCTGACTCCTGCCCACAGCAGGAGAGGGGCAGGATGGGGGAGGTGTGGGGAGGGACAGAGAGCTCCCAGCAGATCAAGCCAGTGACCTGCAAGCCCAGACTGCTATTCCTGGGGTTTGTCTATGAGTTCTGAATTGGACACCATAGCACCCATACAGGAACCAGCGGATCTGTCAGTTGGAGGTCTGAGGTCATGCAGGTGGAGAAAACCTGGGCATGAATAATGTGACCCTGTCAGACTGTGCAGGGAACGCTTAGAGGACAGCAATAGCTTCTGAGGGGGTGTGTGTGTGTACACGCGTGTGTATGTGTGTGCCCCAAGCAGACAGGTGGGAGTGGAGAGGTACTTAGTTGCATCATGTGACAGAGACACAGACTGATGGTGGGGACCCACAGAGGATTGGGTTTCAGTGCATGCCAGTTAGAAAACAGCTGTTCATATGCCAAGGCCACCCCTTTCAGTGTCCCAGGTTGGGGACCTGGTGTAAAGAGAGGTCACCGGCAAGGGGCCCCAGGATCTGTGGGAAACAGAGTCCTCTGTTCTGGAAAGGTGGCCCTGGACAGGTCCTTGTTCTCTCTGGTTCTCTGCTTTCTCCACATTGTCTCTGTGTGTCTGTGTCTCTGTGTGTTGGGTGTTTCTCCCAACTCCAAGGGCGGTGACTGGCAGAAGGATGGGGCTCTCCCTGGGGCAGAAGCCGACGGTGCCCCTACTTCACAGATCCTCCCCACAGCGTGGGACACCCATTCTCTAGCTGCATTCTCTAGTTCTGGGTTGCTAAGGGCTTGCATCTGCTCCCTTCTGGGGGCTTAAATGACACCCACCCACCTCCATTATAGACAACCACTGACTGGATGGGTATGAAACTTAGCCCCCTGGCTTGCCCACCCACCAAGCTCATGTGGAATCACAAAGATGCTCCTCTCTTTGTGGGGAGGGACCACTCACCTGGCCTGGGGACCGCCGCTCTGAGCTTCAGCCATGTCTTGCTCCCTGAGCTGCCTCAGCCCCACAGAGCACTGGGAAATCAGAACATCTTTACAACATTAGACTTTGGATCTTTCCCTCCTGGACCCACCCCTGCTTTATGCCCAGTTGTGTCTGAGGAGCCTTCCCCATTCCCCAACGCAGGCAGGTGAAAATTTTAGCACCCATCATCTCTTTTTTTGGTTACAAATTTCCTTTGGCAAGGATGACATTGACAGCTGAACCTGTTCATGGAGTAGGACTCATGGAGTCAAGGTGCTTGTACTCTTCGCAGTCAGATGCTGAGCATTTTGGAAAGAATATTTTTAATTTTAGAAAATTTCAAGCATTCACAAAAATGGAGAGAATGATGTCACGATAGCTCTTGGCTTATGTTGTTCTTCTGGCTGGTAAGCAAACCCCAGAGATCCCGCCCTTCCATTTGTAAGCACTTTGGTGTTTATTCTAAAAGATATGGACTCTTTATAAGTTGGACCACGTGATCACAACTGTAAAATTTAAATGAAATCCTGGTGTCCACTGAGGCATATTTATGCTCAGTGTACAACCCCGCAGCCCTGCAGTGTTCTGCTATGCATTTAGAAACCACTCATGTCCCAGAAAACACATTAGGGATCAGGAACATCTGTTTTCACCCCAGCTTCACTACTCACTAGATATAAAGTATCTAGTCCATGTTCAAGTGTCTCTGATTGTCTCCCAAATGATTTGTTGGAATCAGGAATCAGGCATGGCTGGTGAATTGCATCAGGCAGCCCCAGGCAAGCTATCTAGCTTTGCCCTGGCACTTCTCTCACCCTCACCCCTCCCCTGAGCATGGCGCCCACTCCAGGATCTGTAGAACATCTGGGAGATTCTTCTGGTGCAGAAGGTGGGGAGCAGGCTACAACGATCCCGCAGTTCCCACCCTGGGCTCCTTTTTCTGTCTGGCTTCTCTCTCCAACTTCCTATACTGAAGCAGGGAATCACCAATCACCAATCATTGGTCCCTCCCCAATGCCTGGGTGCACAGCCTAACACTTCAGAGCTGGCACAGGAGTCCACCTGCCTGGATTCAAATCTTGATTTTACCACTTAATAGCCATGTGGTTTTGGGTGAGTTATTTGAACTCTCTGGGGCTCAATTTTCCCTTCTGTAAAATGGACTAATACTACCTGGGAGTTGCTGGAGGGTTAAAGGAGTTTGTGCATGGAAGGTGCCGAAGGCTGTAGCTGGTATCATGGTCACTGTGCACTCTCAAGGATCACTCATGCTTTGCTGTCTTGCAGGTTCAATGTGATGTGCACTGCAAGGTCATATGCATGGTTGGGTCAAGACTGTGGAGGTGAGGGGCTATGCCGGAAGCCATCCGTGAACTGTGCATAAACTAAAGTGATGTTGAAGCCATTAGGCAGGAAAGCCTGGTATCAGGAACCCCCAGCAGAAACCCCACTGGTGTGAAAATGCTTGGTTCATGTGGCGTCCTGTCTAGCTCTGGCTCAAGTTGTAGCATAGCCCCAGAGATGGGAATGGCTGGTTGGAGCCACACAGCTTCCCAGCTGTGTGGGTGTGGCTTGCCAAATGCCAATCAACCTGTTTGCTGCAAGACCCCTGCCACACCAAAAACCAAGCATGGAATCAAGACTCCTTTTGCTGAAACCTTATCCCTGCCTTTGATGTCTTCCCCGGTCAATAAAGAATCGGAGCCTTTTTTCAGAAGTTCAGTTCCAACCCCCATCAGGACTGGAAGACCCAGCAGGCACTCATCTTTTAATCTTATTTCTGGCTCTGTCTTAATTTCTTTCTGATTATTTCTGACTGTTTATTTCCCAGGCAGCTCACACCTCCTGGGCAGAAACCTAGCCTGTTGGGGTGCTGTTCCCCTTGCTCTTCAGGGCTCTGAGAGCTGCCCAGTTTGTACTTTATCCTGAGGGCAAAGGAGAGTCTCAAATGCCATAGGGAGAATGGTAACTCAATTACTTTTGCACTTTAGAAGAATCCTCTGGCTGTTATGGCTGTTATCTTCTTGAGAGATGTGTTGGGCAAGACTGCCATGCACCCAGGGGCTGGGCATTGAAGAAAGTGCTGGAGCAATTATGTTTAAAATAAGGACTTAGAAAAGCCCACTGATTTTGGTGACAATAAGGTCAATGACAGTAGTCTCAGAGGCAGAGATTTCAGTGGGTAAGTAAGTGGAGTCTCATAAGGAGAGGACAGAAAATCCACAGCTAGAGGGAGGTAGAGGTCAGGATGGTACTTTTAAAACTGGGAGAAAATTAAATACAACACATTCTCACATTTGCTAAGTTTAAATGAGCAGAAATGTAACTGTGGTGGGAGATTCTAAGGGGCCCCCACTAACCCTTCTCTTTGAGAGTGGGCGGGACCTGTGACTCATGTCTACTGGAGAGCTTGGTGCAAGGAGATGGGTGGTGGCTTCCGTCATTATGTTGCTATGAAGACTGCCTCTTGCTAGCAGATGTGCTCTGGAGAGCTGGCTTTGAAGAGGTCGATGGGGCCTAAGAAGCCAGGAAGTGACAGCAGCCTCTGGGGCCTTAGGCAACTGACACCTGATAGCCAGAAAGAAGCTGGGGCCCTCAGTGCCGAAGCTTCAAGGGAATGAATTGTGCCATCAGCCTGGGTGGGCCTGGAAGTGGATTCTTTGCCATTTGAGCCTCCAGATGAGAGTGCAGCCTGGTTGCCACCTTGACTGCAGCCTGAGGGACCCAAGGCAGGGGACCTGCCTGGGCTGTACCCAGATCCAGACCACAGGCATTGCTTGATAATAACTGTGTGTGGTTTTAGTCATTAGGTTTGGATTTTGCAGAAATAGGTAAGTAAGACAGTACCACTTTCTGTTTAGCTCCACTTTTAAAAGCAGAGGTAATAACATACAGTGAAGTGTCTAAGTGCTTCCAGGTAGGGTAATTTTTACACAACCACGTCATCATCTCTCAGACTAGGACACAGAGATGCCCTGTGCCCCAGAAGACTGCCTCATGCCCCGCTTAGTCAGTAGTGCCGTTTCCTAGGGCAATCAGCTGTGCTGATGTTTGTCACCATTAGTTCTGGATGCCCATCCTTGAAATTCATATCAATAGAACAAAGTTCCTAAAGCTTGCCTCTTTGCTGTTAGAGATTCATCCATGTGTTAGATGTAGATGGTTGTTCTTTTACATTGTTCCTTTTGAATATGTATACTATAATTTAATTACCTGTTCTATTATTGATGGACATTTGAGAAGTTTCAAGTTTGTTATGAATAAAGCTGTCATCAAAAACTCTTGTACTGCTGGGCGCAGGGGCGTAAGCCTGTAATCCCATCACTTTGGGAGGCTGAGACAGGAGAATCGCGAGTTCAAAGCCAGCCTCAGCAAAGGTGAGGTGCTAAGCAACTCAGTGAGACCCTGTCTCTACATAAAACACAAAATAGGGCTGGGGATGTGGCTCAGCAGTCAAGTGCCCCTGAGTTCAATCCCTGGTACCAAAACAAAACAAAACAAAAAAAACTCCTGTACCTGTCTTTTGGTGGACATTCACTCACTTGCGTTGGGTATGTATCCAGGAATAGAATGTTGGGTTAGAATATATGCATGTGGTTCTCTTTACTAAATCTGGACAAACCCTTTTTCCAGTGTAGTCACTTTGTTATCCTTCTACCAGCAATGTAGAAGAAGCTGAGTCCCCAAACCCATCAATGTTAGCAGTCATTCTTTTTAATCGTAGGCCTTTTAGCACGTTGTGGAATCTTATTGGAGTTTTAATTTATGTTTCTCTAATGACTAATGATGCTGAACACATTTAATGGCCTTTTTTTTTGGTACCAGGGATTGAACCCAGGGGTGCTCAACCACTAAGCCACATCCCCAGCTCTTTTTATTTTTTATTTTGAGACAGGGTCTCACTAAGTTGCTTAGGGCCTCGCTAAGTTGTGATCCTCCTGCCTCAGCCTCCTAAGCCACTGAGATTAGAGGTGTGTGCCACTGTGCCCAGGTTTAATGGCCATTTGGACATTCTCCTTGGTGCAGTGGCTGCTTAAGTCCTTTGCCTGTTTTAAATTAAGGAGTCTATCTTTTCCTTACTTATTCCTAGGGGTTATTCACATATCCTTGCATATGAGACCTCTGTCAGATATTACATATTTCAAAATATCTTCCCCTGTCTTTGGTTGGCATCTTCACACTTGTGATGTGTTTGATAAACAGGAGTTCTTAATTTTAATAAATTCCAACTTCTCAATCTTTTTGTTTATGGTTATTGTTTTTGTGTGCATGTCCAGTTTAAGAAATCTTTTTTTTTTTTTAATATTTTTTTTTAGTTGTAGCTGGACACAATGTCTTTATTTTATTGCTTTGTATGTGGTGCTGAGGATCGAACCCAGGGCCTCACGCATGTGAGGCAAGCGCTCTACCGCTGAGCCACAATCCCAGCCCCCAGTTTAAGAAATCTTTACTTATCTCAAAGTAATAAAGATATTTTTCTTATTTTTTATAAGCTTGTTTTAATTTTAAAATTTAGATCTAGGACCCATTTAGAATTAATTTTTATGTATGATACAAGGGAGGAATTTAAGTTTATTTTCTTTTCTATACCAATGTCCGATTCCTCTGGAACAATCTATTGAAAAGAACATTCTTTCTTCACTGAATTGCAGTTGGGCCTCTGGCATAGCTCAAGTGACCATGTGAGGGTCTCTTTCTGGGTTGTATTGTTCCATTGGTCTATTTGTCTATTTTTGTATTAAAACTATGTTTTCTGAATTATTATTTCATACAAGGTCTTGAAGTCTGGTTATTTTAGTTCTCCAACTTTGCTTATCTTTGAGCTTTTCTTGGGTCTTCTAGGTCCTTTGAATTTGCATATGAATGTTAGAATTAACTTGTCAATTTCCTCTCAAACAAATCACTGGAATTTTGAATGTGATTCTATTGAATCTATAGATAAATTCTGGAGAAGAATGACAGCTTAACAAATCGAGCTTCCCAATCTATGAACATAGCATATCTCTTCATTTACATAGATCTTCTTTAATTTCTTTTAATAGTTCTGTAGCTTCCAGCATTCTTCTTTTTTTGTTTGGTACTGGGGATTGAACTCAGGGGTACTCGACCACTGAGCCACATCCCCAGCCCTATTTTGTGTTTTGTGTAGCGACAGGGTCTCACTGAGTTGCTTAGCACCTCGCTGTTGCTGAGGTGTTGCTTTGAACTCGCGATTCTCCTGTCTCAGCCTCCCAAAGTGCTGGGATTACAGGTGTGTGCCACTTCTTCTTCTTTCTGGACATTACCCCTCTAGCTCCCATTGCCTTTCAGTGCTGGAAAGATTAAACTTGCAAATTCAGGATACCTCAGTCACTTGCATGACTTCCAATTCATAAGTTCTGTCCTTTGTGGCCTCTGCTGAGGTATAGGTTGTCCTGCCTGGTCTTTCAGTGGTGGACACTGTCCCCACTTTTATTTGTTTTAAAGCTACAGTCTCATGCAATCCACATTGTACATCTGGCCACTGCACCTCCCTGGAGTGCCTGGGTGTGAAGCGCTCTGCCTCCAGGCACAGTTTCCAGCCAAATTTACATTGAGGCTCCATGCTGTCTGGACAGGGGACATCTTTAGGGGACTTTCAGTCTCTTCAAGTTCCAGCCTGGGATTTGAGGAAGTATCCCAGCTCTTTAATTCCTCTTAACTAATCTGTGGTATTTGGTCCCCACACAACCTTTGAGGGACTTAGCAGAGAACAGAGGGCCAGGGATTTGAGGAAGTATCCCAGCTCTTTAATTCCTCTTAACTAATCTGTGGTATTTGGTCCCCACACAACCTTTGAGGGACTTAGCAGAGAACAGAGGGCCAGGCCCTGACCCCAGCCTGAGGCTAAACTCTCTCTCTTGTTTCTCCTCTTTCCCTCCCTGATTTCTTCCCTCCCTCTCTTCTTCTCAGGACCTCTTATAAACCTAAGACGACACTTAGAAGTTCCTGAGGTTAAAAAGTAAGTCATTGCAACGAGATAAACTTGAAATTTAAGCCACATTGTTTATTTTCCTCTGTGGTGTGGATAAGACAAACCACATACCAGAACCTGTGGATACTGGGCTGAAGGTGTTTCCACCTCCCTGGAAGACCCAGTCCAGGTCCCATGGAAACCTTCAGGGACATCCTTGTTCCTTAGGCAGTGGGGGTAGGGGAGGAGCACAGAAAGGCACAGAAGCTTCCCCAGCCACCCTGGGAGGGGAGGCCACCTTCCACCTTCACTGTATACCACTCAATTCTGGAACATACTGGGTTCTGAACTTAATGACATTCAAAGGCCTATGGTCTAGGCTAAGCTTCAATCTGAGTCTCCAGTGAGGTCAGGATTTCCTCTAACAGAGAAACCCTGAGCAGCACCAGGGGGCATCCCTGGAAGGGTGGGTAGGGCTCAGGGACTGAAGGACACGAATCCTGGATATCAGCCTAGCATCTTTTAGGAAAGAAACCACTGGGGAGCATTTCACTCAGTGCCACCACATGTGTGGCTTGGAAGGGACAGCTGGGGAAGGGCTGCTCTATATGAACAAGGTGGGGGTGGGGAGAGCTGGAGGAGAGAGTAAAGCTGGACTCCAACCTGAGTGAGTCACAGCCTGCTACTCGGAGGACTCCTTGGGCATGTATGCTACATTGTCATAGGCAGGGGGCGGGGAGGCTGCCGGGCTGGGGATGTTGAAATCTGGGCTGAAGGCATTCGGCAGGAAAATCACAGACTGCGAAGAAAAAGAATAGTGTCCTGGAGGGCTCTGGAGCCTTCAGGGGGTGTTACAGTAGTGCCCTTGCGAATCCTGCAAGCGTTACCCACGAGCTCCGGGAACTTATCAACTAATACTTCAGAAAAATATTTGCTGGTGCCACCCGCGATCCAGACACTGGGAGCACAGCAGTGAGCAAAGCAGACAAAAGTCTCATTCTCTAGGCGCTAACCTTCCCGTGTGTTCTCTCCAGATTGTCCCTGTCCTGATTGAGGGCTTCCAGAGGAACTGCCGGGGCCATAGCTCTGGCCTCCAGGCCCCTGCGTTGGGCAAATGCTCCGGAATGATTTCCTGAACCCAGCTCCCTCCCCTGCTCGAGGCCTTCGGTAGCCTCACACCCAGGCAGCAATCCTTGCCCGGTGCGCTTCCTTTCCTGCCCAGGCAGCCTTTGCTCTAGCTGGTTCCTCGACCTTGATTGCCCCCCATCGCTCCCTTTTTGACTTCTCTGTCCTCCATTTTCTCGGAAAATAAGCTCAACTTCCACCCCAGCCATGCTCCCCTTCGGACGCCCGTGTCTCCCTTATAGTCTGTGAACTCCCGGAGAGTCCCCCAATCCAAGCCTGGGCTTTCCGCTCAGCACCCAGGCTCAGCGCAGCCGCACAAGCAGCTGGTCCGCGGTGCTGGCGCCCTCCTGTGGCCACGAGTTGAACTGTCCCATCTTTGTCCTCGTGTGAGGGCTTCTTTGGGTCCCCTGATGTCTTTAAGAGTGGGATGGTCATGGCCACGCAGTGCCCCGACGTTGCTTCCCAGAGGGAAGCGAGAGGGGGCTGGAGAGAGACGCTTCACTGCCCACAGCCCTCTCTAGAGGCCCATATGTGACTTGGCATGGGGTGGGAGTACTCACCGCGTTGGCTTGGGCGCGTGTGGCTTGGCACCCAAAGTGGGTGGCAATGACTGAGATGAAGAATTCCAGGATGGTGAAGATGGTGAGCACTGCCAGGTAGCCCCTGCCCACGTCCTGGGGACCAAAGCTCACAGATCAAGCCAAGCCAAGAGTTCTGTGATAAGCACCCCCCACCCCAGTGAGAATGGCCATTGCAAGCTTGCCTGGAGGTGTCAGCTGTGTCTAGAGCCCGTCTTCCTGCCACCAGTCCTGCACGCCCTTCACCCTACCAGGCTGCCTCCCTGTCCGACCCCCCCAGGCCCTTTTGTGGGGTAGGTCATGGGGTCAGCGTACTTATGGCATCTCTCAGGACTGACAGGCCCATCAGTACCCTGGGGCTGCAGACTCTCACTTCCCTTCCCCTCCAGGGTGTGGCGCTAACCATTCTCCACGTTTACCACTCCTGGGGGGCATCTGGCAACACACCCAGTTAGTGACACCAAAATCCATGAGCAGAATGGCCGTCCCAGCAAAGGCTGCCATGGCACTAAGAAGGTTGGTCCCCAGGCTGCTCCGCACCTGCAGGACGGGGAGAGAGAGGCAAAAAGGAGAAAGGACAAGGGTCGCAGCTGCCAGGCCCAGCCTCCTCCACCCTGCCTCCAAGGCCGCGGCATCATGACAGCGGTGGCCACGCTGCCCTGTGCGTGGCTGTTTTTCTTGGTTGTTCTTCCCTGGGGCCTTGGGAGGATGCCCTGCTGCTTTTTTCCTTCTGGAAGCTGCTAGGGAGAAGGGCCTGGTTGCCTTCGTGGCCCCCCTGGGCGGGGTCTGCAGCAGGCCTCTGCCTCTGCCTCCCTCTTACTGTGCAAAGAGCTCAGGTGGAGGCCGTTCTAAGAACTGTCCACCCACCAAGGCCCAGCATGGCTGCCTGCTCTCTGAGGGCACCTTCGTGTATCTTTCTCTGAGTGACCGTGAGCATCGCATCCCTGGACACTTTCTACCCTGGACTGTATTTGGAAGTGTGTCCTGGCTCCTCCTGTCCTGCCCACGGGCACTTCATGTCTGCTTGCCTGGGGTCGCCCTGTCTCTGAACTTAGCAGATGCCCAGGAAATGCTTGTTGAATGAGCCAAATGAGTGAGTGGGCGGGAAGGGGCGGAGCTGAGTGGAATCCAGCCTTGGTCCCATTCAGCCCTGGGCCCCACCTCCATTCACACTTACCAGGCAGCTGGTGTGGTTCTTCTCGGCTGCCACAGAGAGGGACCCAGAGACAATGAACTGTGGGGAAGATGGGGCCCAGTGAGGCTTCAGCAGGGCCACTATTCAGGGCCCGTTTTGCCAGGGCCCTGTGAAGAGGCCACAGGTACCAGGGAGAGGACAGCAGCTGCTTCCTGGCCACCAAGCTGTCCTTGGGGTCTCTCTCAAGGGCCTGTCCAGGGAATCTGTGTCTGAAAAGGGGTCTATAAGGGTCTGTCCAGGGAATTCAGGCCAGTGCTTACAAGGTAAGTGTTCTCACTGACATCATATCACAGCTTCATGAGGGAGGCGTTGTTTTTTTTTTAAACATTCACCTATCCAGCATTTACTAAGCAGCAGTCATGTGCCACGAACATGATAGCTGGAGAAGACAGATGGGATCCCTGCTCTGCTCCCATGGGGCTTATGTTCTATTTGGGCGCCATGGACACTTCACCAACACTGGAGAAAGTTAGGGGAAGTAGTGATGAGGAGCCCCTGGGGGTACTCGAGGTTGAAGGACAGGACAGGAGAGGCTTCTGAGCCGCCATAAGAGATGCAGAGTTTGTGGGGTGCAGAGGCCGGCTCTAGGGATGGCTCCTGATGGACTTTCATCATGGTGCCCATGTGTGGGGTAGTTGTCTCACAGTGGATCTAGGCTGACTCTGTGACTGGCTGGTCTGTGAGCAGGTGGCAGTGGCCCTCTGCGGTTCTGGGCCCAAAGGCTCAACAGGCCTGGCAGCTTGTGGTTTGCATTCTGCGGCCATGCTGGAGAAATCTAGGGACAGGTCACATGGGAAGGCCAGAGGGAGATGGTGAGGTCCCAGAGGCTCTGGGGTTACAGGGAGTCAGAGCCACCACAGCTGTTGGGGTGGTGTGGACCCAGGTGGTGGGTAGGAGAGAAGTGAGCAAGCTCAGGCCTTGCCCTGTAGGGCAAGTCTGTGGGGCCTGCTGGTGTGTTGATGTGGGAGTGGGGGAAGAGAAGAGTCTAGAATGACCTGGCATGTTTTTAACTTTGGCAACTGGATGGATAGAGGTGTCTTTTGCCAAGATGAGGGGAGGAATAGGCTTGGAAACGAGGCAGGAATTGAGTGGAGTTTTGCTATGTGGAGTTGCCTCCTCTGCATCAAGTGGATGAGTCAAGATGGCACTGGATTTAGAGTCCAGCTCCCAGGGCTGGAGACCAACAAGGAGCTGAGCCCCAGAGAGAGGCAGTGACTAGCACAGGGTCACATAGAGAAGGAGTCCCAGCTGGAACCGTATTCCAGCTGTCCTGTCTCCTTCCTTCTGTACCAGTGAGGACTCCTTTGAGCCTCTGAGAAAAGCTATGTGTGTAGCAACGTGTAGACCCAACATAATGATTAAATGTTGAGGCTGTGTAAATCCTGCCTGGGTCTCCTAACCCTGATGTCTCCTGAGATTGAAAAGCAGGTTCTCATTTTGATTTTTCCCTTCCACCATGTGTGAAGCCCTGATGAGGCATGTTGTGTGACAGAGCCTGGTGGAAGGGCGCTCAGAGAAGACAGTGACACCTTTCTTCCTATTGTGATTTCTCCTCAGAGACTCTCCAACTTGCCCACATTTTCCTCCAACTTTGGGTCACTTTGGACCATTAAGAGCTAGAGCTTGTCCCTAGGCATGGCCAGGTGATTTCTACTCTAGAAATGGTGTGTCAGCAATTTTGGCCTCTCTGGGCCCCATTTTGGGGGGTTTTGGGCTCTTGCTAAAGGCAGCCTGGACAGGGGAAGAAAGCCACTGTGCCTGTTCGCTTCTCTAGGAGGCCTTCATGCAAACCTTACTCTCCATAAGTGGAATCCTCAAAAATGACAGTCACCATTAGATGCAGAACTTGAGGGCTGGTCACCGGCTCTGGTCTGCATTATCTCTTGATTTGTTCAGCAAACTATGGAATAGTCAGGGCTGCATCTAGGAACCCAGTTCTTAGATGAGGAAGTTGAGGCTTGAATTTCAGTGGCCTGCCTAAGGGACTTCATGATAACAAGCAGCGGGAATGAGATTCAGACTCCACTGGTCTGACCCCAAAGCCTTTGCAAAGGCTCAAACAACACTGTTCACTTTGCAAACACTGAAATGCTCCCTTCTTATTGGAGATGATAAGGAGCCCCTCACCTGGTTCTCCAGCAAGGTGGGCAGCTGGCTAGTGGCTATAGTCAGAGGAATAGGCTCAGGGCTTTCTGAGCTGGTCAGACTCCCTGGGATGGAGCTGGGGGTGTAGTGGCACCCCCTCCTGCACAGAAAATCTTAATTAAGCTTTACCAGAAATCTACACCAAAACTGATATTAGGACTATCCGCAAAAGAGTTTCTACCGAAGAATTCAATGTAGTTAAAGTTCCTATTTCTTGTTGCTGTGTCTTGCTTGGCCACTGGCCTGAAAGAGATCAGCACTACAGGTGCTGAATGCTCCCTTACTAGTTTTTCAAAAACATTTTTGGACTATCTAGTGTAGTAACAATATACTGACTTATAAGTTTTTTTAACGGAAAGTGTCTGCAAATGGAAAGTGTAACAAGAAGGACAGATCCTTTCATAAGGCCTCTGGCCTTAGGCCTGAGCTTCACAGAGATATTTACATTTCAGAGATAAGAGAAGATGTTACTAATTGGGCTCCATGGTAACAGCTGGCAGGGGGAGGAAAAAGGGGGGAGAAGAAGCTCTCCCTGCCTCTGGTGCTGTCCTTGAAGTGTTAACTTGCCCAGAACAGTAAAAGAAAAGGCTGCTTTTGGGTGAACTTCTGCAGACTATGAGCTTTTGAGCCCCTCCCCTTACACACTGGGTATGAAGTTCTGAAGCTGCCTGAACTCAGGGTTCAGGGGAATTAATTGATTACAGCAAAAGCTGTACCCTCTGAACCAACTGCCGTCAAATAAACCTCCTTCCTGTTTCCTATCCTGTGTCTTGCCTGGTCTGTCCCTACAACAGGGAAAGGCTGGGTCCTGGCTCTCAGAGGGAGCCAAGGGGTTTCTTCTGCAGGTGGAGTTTGGATGCGGGATGAGCCTTAGGCTCCAGGGGACACAGGTATTAGGATGTGGCCATTTGCTCTGGAACTTTCCATACATAGGAACAGATCAGGCTCAGGTTTGGGGTCATGAATTATATTTGGGCTCTGGTTCTTGTAAGAAGTGCTTTAGGCCCCAGCTAGGAGGAAATGAGCCCAGGACAATGCTGGGGGTGGGGAGGCAGGGGGACAGGTGAGACTGGGTGGGGGCCTCTCTGATGGCTCTGCACTCACGCAGGCTCCTCCCCAGAAGGGGACGCCGCCTTCGATGAAGAGCATCCCGAGGTGGCCGCGGCGGACCATGAGCAGCACGCTGCCGAAGCCCAGGTGGATGAGGCCGATGAGGATCTGCGCGGTCTGCGGGAAGCAGCGAGGGCTCAGCCCCGGCCGCCGGCTCCACGCCGCCCCCTGCCGGCCCAGGAGGAGAGCGCGGCCGGCCTTTGTGCACCCGGTTCCTGGCAGCGACTGGCAAAGGAACTCAGATTCCGTTCTTTGGAGGCGACATCATTATAACAACCATAAAAGGCAGTTTTAAGAGAAAGCCAGCTCCCCGTAGCCACGGGATTTCCAGGACAAAGATCCCAGCGGGCTGCATCTGCTTTGTCATCTGATCCTTGGTTCTGGAGCATCTCTCTGTTGCTATCTGGGTTTCCTGGTCTCAACTTGATGGCTCCCAACATTCTGCAGGGATGGCCTCACTTACCCTTCCTGTCCCCTGCTGTCTGCAATAGACATCGCCTTGAGCATCTTTCACATTTCGCCCTCCATCCTTCATCCATCCCAGTTTGGGTGGGGCATGTCCATAGAAGGCAATGCCTCATCCCATCCCATCCAAATAAACATGCGCCTAGCTGTAGCCAAGCAGCTGCTTTGCTCCTGGGTTCTGCCTAAGACCCCTCACGCTGCTGGTGGAGCTCTCTGAATCTCTTCTGGACAGCTGCCTGATTCATGAATCGTTCTTTGCTCAAATAAACTGTTGAATTGAATTTGTTTAAAGATTTTCTTTTAAGCAACACAGAAGTGTGTATCTGTCCACGCACCCAATATTTTATTTCCTCCCAGAGAACAATATCTCAACGACCATCTGACACTGGAATAGAGCGGAAAGGTCATCCTTCGTGTCCGTTGCAGGAGTTGGCTCTTGTCTACATCATCATGTCCCTCCTTCCTCTGCTCATTACATCCCAGCCCTGTCAACCTTTGATCTCATCCTTGAACAAGCCACCTCCCTCCCACCCCAAGGCCTTGCATTTGCTGTCCCATTCACTTGCAGGACCCTACCCCTTACCCACCCCTTGGTCAGATCTTCCTTCCACTGGTTTCAACCTGACATTTCCGTTTTAGCTTCAAGGTTAACTCCTCAGAGAAAACTTCCCAGCCCTTGCTGGTGTTGCCCGTCCCCCACCATCCTCATCCTCATTAGCCTCTTTGGAGTTCTCGGAGGCATTATTTGTTCCGCAGCTTACTCTCTGCGGTCCCACAGGTTAAGGGGTCCTTGACTCTGGTCCCTTGACTCAGTCCTCCATAAGCATCTGACCACGCCTGCTGCCCCTTCCCAGGGATGCCTGAATGCTCAGGTGCTGGGCGCTTACTACCTGCCCCGCACCTGTCCCTTAGATCTTCTGGAGTTGCTGTTCTTACCCCTAAAGCTTTGGGTTCTCCGGTCAGAAATGTCTCCACTGGACGCACGTCGGGCTGTTGGGTGGCTCTGGGCGCCTGCGCCCCCAGCGGTGGCTCCTCGAACTGCACGATCCCTGGAGGCTGGCACATGGAGGGCTGCAGAATGGCGGGAGGCGGGCGGAGGCCGCTGGCGTTGCTGGGCGGGATGACCACAAATACCCCATTGCTGGCGGGTGGCGCGGGCGGCGCGGACATCGTGCTCAGGGCGCCTGGGAAACAAAGGCTCGGGAGATAACAATGGTACTGATGGTGGGTACACATTTGCATAAGGCTTCTTGTCCTTCCTTACTGAAGCCGGGATGCTGCCCAAATCTCTGATCATACTGAGGAAGCTGAAAATTAAAGAATGGTGGTAGGTCCCGGGTCAAGGGCTTACAGGTAGATAAGCCTGAGACTTGATTTCAGGTGTCTTTGGTGTCAGAGGTTCTGATCTGAAACTCTTGTGCTATATTGTGTGAAAGGACCACCCCTGACCCTTTATTTTTTGCTATGTTGGAGATCAAAGTGAGGGCCTTCCCCATGCTGGGCAAGAGCTCCCCCACGGAGCTACACTCTCAGCCCAAGTGGAACATTTTGAAAGAGTAGATACTTATTTTTTTCCCAGGGAGGGTAAGTGACTTTCCCAAGAACACAGAGTTAGTGCAAGGTAGTTAGTGCTTAGCCACAGCGCCAGTTTCTTTACCCTTAGTTCAGGATTTGCTCTTCCCTTCCTGCCTCTCAGTCTGCAGAGTTTGAACTTGTGCAAATAATTCCCCTGGGTCGTTTCCTGCTGTGGGAGCCTTTCTCTTTGACCACAAAAGCAATTGTCATTATGTAGCCAAGATAATGGGGATTATGGAAACATTAGGTGTGGTTGGTTTGGGAACATATTTTAGAGCCATTAGCCAGGTGTCAGGAGATGCATTAACCAGGAAAGAACAGAGTGACCAATCTGCTGGATTATATGACATTAAATATAGTCAACCTTTTTGTTGGCTTTAGGAGCGGAGTTCAGCATTCAAGGCCAAGCTGGAGACACAAGCAGGATTTTGGTCACCTCTCCTTGCGTCAGTTCCCTTGCCAGTAAAGTGGGGATAATAACACTGGTACCGGCCTCATAACAGCTGATCAAGGCCATTCCTTTTTTACACTGCTTTGGTACAACACTCTTTGCTGGAAATATTTTCTTTCCTTTTAGTATCAGGGATTGAACCTAGAGACACTCAACCACTGAGCCACTTCCCTAGCCCTTTTTATTTTTTATTTAGAGACAGGGTCTTCTTAAGTTGCTTAGGGCCTTGCTAAGTTGCTGAGGCTGACTTTGAACTTGTGATCCTCCTGCCTCCACCTCTGGAGCTGCTGGGATTACAAGCATGTGCTATTGCACTCAGCTCCTGAAATATTTTCTTAAACATAATATATGTGCACATTTGCATATGTGTGCATATATCACGTATTATATATATGTACGTATGCCAGTTGCTTAAAATGAACAGGAAGTGTGCGTTTCCAGTGTTCTTTTTTTTTTTTTTTTTTGTACTGGGGATTGAACTCAGGGGTACTTGACCCCTGAGCCACATCCTCAGCCCTATTTTGTGTTTTATGTAGAGACAGGGTCTCACTGAGTTGCTTAGCGCCTCGCCGTTGCTGAGGCTGGCTGTGAACTCGCGATTCGCCTGTCTCAGCCTCCCTAAGTGCTAGGATTACAGGCGTGCACCACTGCACCCGGCTATTGCACCAGCAGGCAGCCGGCTTGTAGACCGTGCAGCAAATTCTGTGCAGTCCTACCAAATCCCTCATGTGCTGGGTCTGCCCGCCATGCTGGGGTCACTGTGTTTGCCAGACTGATGTTTGTCCTTCACTCCTTGGAGTAATTGTTCTAAGATGCTAAGTGTTCCCAGATCTCACATTAAAAACCAACGGGGATGAACACTTCTGCAGACTGCCTTTCTCCAAGGAGGTCCATTAAAGATAAAACATGTTCTCACCTTCATCTAGAAAGGATATTTTAACAGCAGCAAGGCAGGAAGGACATTTTAGAATAAAAGGACAAAAATCTTTAAATAGAGCAGACTTAACTCAGGAAACCTCACTACTCTGCCTGGGTAGTTGTCATTTCATGGGGACAGTTGAAATCTGCGTCCAAGACCCCCGGTGAGTTTTGGGTGCCTCTGTGGACCTTCCCTGGGGTCAGGAGGGCTCTGGGATCCCTTCAGGGCTGAGCCACCCAGAAGGAAGTGCAGGTGTAATTAACAACACCTCTCCCTGGTGGGTGGTGAGAAATCTGATAAAACAGGGACCTTGTGATTTCCAGGAGAAGAGACAACACCTGCAAAAATAGGCTCTCTGCCCACAGGCAGGTTAGGTGGCAATCACAAGCCGGAAAGTGACACAGAGTTTCTCTCCCTCCCCACCCTCCGCAGCCCTAGGTGAGGGAGGAAACTGCTGCTGCTTTCCAGAGCCACCTGGTCTGTGTGCCATCCTAACCAACCAACTCTGTACCCCCAACACTGCTGCATGTGTGGCAGGGACAAGCAGGTGGAGAAGAGGGAAAGTCACAGTCCTCCTCTCCAGGAGTTTACATAGCACCCCCTGCCCTGGTACAGAGACAAAGAAAACACTCTGGCATCGACAGGCATGTTATCAACCACTGAAGGATCAGCTGTAGTGACAGCAGCAACAGTCCCTTGTGTGCACAGCCCTTTGCAGTTGACAAAGTGCTCACACAGACCCTTCCCACAGCCCTGTGGGGTGGGTGTGATGTGCCCATTTTGCAGTTGGGTAAATCGAGGGCCAGAAGACCTGTGTGTGGGAGTGGACCAGGCCGTAGGCCTTGGAGGCTGACATGCGTGTCAGAGATGTTCACACTGAGGTTTCAGCTGAGACCTGACACTAGGTGAGCAGAGCCACCAATACCCTAGAGGGAACTGCAGAGAGAAGGTGACTGGGAACCTGCCAGGTGACTTTTATACCCTCCCCACGTGGTGGGAGTGGGATGGAGAGCAGATTTGGGGAGAGAATAGTTAGAATGCAGGGAGGAGGGGAAAGCACCTTCATTTGCCTCCAGACAGGACAGAGAGGCTGGCTGTAAGGAGGCTGCGGGAGAAATTCCTATGTAGGCCCCAAGTGTCGGACCTGCTGGACTCTGGAGTTGAGCAAGGAGGGTTCTTTGGGGGCAGAGGGGGTGTACAGGCGAGAGAGCCTCAGTGATGGCCATCTCTGCAGAACCAGGGAAACACCCTTGTGGAGGAGTCCCGGCCTCAGGAGGTTTACCAGCCCAGAACAGCTCTAGGCAAGTACAAGCCCTGTCTCCTTCCCCACCATCCAGCCTCTCAGATGTCACCCGAGCCAGCTGGGGAGCAAGGGAAGCTGGTGGGAAAGGGAGGGTTAACCATGCAACACTCTTCTCACCTGTGACACAACACGGGCCTGGACACTCTGAGGCTGTTTGGCCCCAGAGCAGCCAGAGAAGCCCTGGGACTGCCCCCAATTTCCCCTTCTACAGTCACTGTGGCTTTCAAAAGAGAATAATGCCCTTCTTGGCACAGTATCTGGCATGCAGGAGGCTTTGGATACCTGCAAGCTTCTACTGTGGTTGGTGACCTTGGGAGTAAATTCTGTCACCATCCCCTTTTGCAGAAGAGGAAGCCGAGGTCAGAGGCAGGCAGCGAGAGGCTGCCCATGGTCCTGGCCGAGCTGCAGCTGAGCAGCCAGGGCTTGCCTTAGGAGCCGCTCTGGGCATCCTCTTTATTTTCAGGCTGGAGCTTTTGCCTAGGGAGGTGCTCCAGCTGGAAGAGAGAGGCTGTAAGTGGAGCATCTTGGACAAAATGCACAGGAGCACATCTGGGCTGCACAGCTGGGAGAGGCAACTTCATGTGGTGGTCAAGCCACCGGCCCTGGGATCAGCCTGGGAAGCATCCATACTACCACCATGTGAGCTTAACAGGCTAAGTGACTTTAGACAAGTGGCTTAACCTGCAGGGCCTCAGTTTTCCCTTCTGTCAGGTGGGTGGGTCTGGTGTTGGTCAGGGGTGAGATGCTCCCCCACTGACAGCCGTGCTCCCAGGCCCCACCATGTCATCAATCAGACGGGAATTTGCTCCTTCTGCCTGAGTGTGACCCTGAGGCATCAGGCCACCAGGAGGCTGTCCTGGGCTCCTTGATATCAGCCCTTCTAGGACAGCCCGGAACTGCCCCCCAGACCTGGGAAGGAGGGCAGCACAGGCCACCTGGTGGGGGAGGCAGGCTCCACCCTGATGGACTGCGCCATGCCCACCACTGGCCCTCAGCAGGTGCTGCAGCACTCTACTCCGCTGTCTCCTCCAAAAGGCGGGTGGCAGGGACAGCCCCTGACCCCCCTGGGTCTCCATATCCCCATCTACAAATGAGGGTGAGACGACATTTGTCCTGAAGCCCTGAGAAACCCTGCTGCATCCTACCCTTTCTCTAGGAGAAGGGGCAGGGCAGGAGGCCTGTGTCCGGGTTGAAATCATCTCTCTGGCCAACGCAGGATGGTTTGGGGTGGAGGGTAAGGTTTCCTTGAGAGGATGGCTAGGGCCTGGGTTCTTGGGGGATACATGAGTCATCTTAGTCCCTGGCTTTGAGCAGAGAAGACAGATGTCCCTCCTTTACCCCTACCTGCCCATGCAGAAGGGCCAGAGGGAGGCCCTTCAGCGCCAGGGGAGCCCGAGACCCACAAGGCCCAGCCTTCTCTGTCCAGTGGTCTCTTCCTCTCCCTTCTCGGGAACCCCATGCCCCTGCTTCCCCATGCCCCCCATCATGCCTTGGGGCCAGGGACCAGGGCCAGCCTCCATGAGGGGCAGTGGGTACTCACCGGGCTGCCAAGGCTGCTGTGCTGGCCGCTGGCTCCCTGCTGCCTCTGTTCTCCTGCATTCACACATTTTTATGTGAGATTCTTTGCTATTCGTGTGGGGCTTGGAAATCACTCTGCTTATGAGCTGTGCCTCTGGGAAGTGATCAAATCCCTCCTGGTTCTGAGCCCCCACCTCCTGCTCTGGGCCAGCAGAGGGGCTGAGGAAGTTGCTCATGGGGTCACTGGTCTCTCAGCCCCAGGGGGCCCTAGGGGAGCATCCAGCCTTCCATCCTCAGGACACTGAAGCTCGGAGAGGCGGGCGTACTGCTGGGGTCCCTCTGTGAGTGTCAGAGCTGGGGGGGGGGGTCCACGTGGCCTTCACCCTCTTCCCAACGAAAAGACTTGTGCAATGTTAGATTAGGGGCCAGGTAGCCTACAGTGCTCCAATGGCAGGGAGTGGAGGGCAATGTGTGAGGTGTGTGTTCCTATGCACAGAGGAGGATTTGCATATCGGTTTCTGGGTCCAGGTTCTTACCAACGTATCTTTGCCCAAGTGTCCCTGCACAAAGTCAGGGAGACCACGCAGGATGCACAGGCTCAAGGTGGCCTTGGGGACAGGTCTGGGCCAGCTCTCAGCTAACTCAGAACAGGGCAGTGTGGTACACTGACCCTTGTAGCTGTCCTTGCCTGCCTGTGTCCACACCTCTGGCAGTGGGGGCTGGAATCCCTTTTCTCCAACCCTTGACACTGGGCTTCTCTGTGACTTCCTGGACCCCTGGGAAGCAGAAGGGGGCGTGTCCTTTCTGAAGGGAGACTCAGCGCCTTGCTTGCCTCTGGCTCTTGTGGAACTCTGAGCAGGCGGGTTGTGTCTGGGCCAGAATGCTGGAGGACGGGGCACATGGGACAGCCTCGCCAGCTGGGTTGTCCTGGCAGTGGCCCCATATGGGCAGCCACAGTCAGCAGGACACCGACTTGGCCCTCAGCAAACACCAAGGCATGACGTGTCTTGCCAAGCCCAGGTGGGATCACATCAGAACTGCCAGCCAAACAATATGCTGGTGAGGAAAAGAAAGGCTTCCTGAGGTGCGTGAGGGGGCTTAGCGCCGTGTTGTGCAGTGCTTCTGCGGTGATAGCCAAGCCATCTGTCTCTTTATGGTGGCCTAATCGGCTCTCATATAAGCAACTCCACAGGCCAGGGACCAGATAAGGCAGCGTTGTGGATCATAAAAGGACACTCTGGAATATTGCACCTTGGCCTCCCCACCAAGGAACCAAGGCCTCTCTGGACTCACCCTGATCTCCCGTCTCTCCTTTCTCCTCAGGGAGCACAGGGAGGGGCTTTCTCTGAAGTTCCCATCTGCCTAAAGATAGATCTTCCAAAAGCCCATATAATTGTCATAACTCTGTCCCATCTCATCAATCAGATTTACTATCACAGGAGATAAAGGTCCAGGCTACAGGCTGTCACAGGCTGTCACTTATACTCCTGACAGTTCTTCCTGCAGACAACATTTATTACCCAGTAAACTTTATCTGCATAAGGAGACCACTGTCATCCACCCTGTTTCCACCACAGGCTTCATCTCCTTGTCCCCCAAGAGCCTGCTGCCCTCTGCCCACCCCCAGAAGCTCAGACCTGTGTTTCTGTAGCACAGGAAGCTTCCATCGTGGGACCTTGCACCAGGTGGATTTTGTGAGCTCCTGTGTGCACACACGGAATAAATTTGAATATCTTTTCACCTGTGAATCTGTCCACCGTCACTTTATTATACAGATGGGATTATTAAATCTTTGAAGAGGAGGGCGGAGTGAATGGCTTCTCCCTTGCAGCTTGCTGAAATTGAAGAAAGAGGTGCTGAGCCCAGCATAGTCCCCGGCTCCCCACCCCTGCTACTTCCTACCAACCCTGCCTGGCAAAGGACCCTCTCTGCATAAGTGACTTCTTTCCTTGTTTTTCATTCTGGTTTGCTGATTCTTTCCTGTTGTTCACTAGGTTTCAGTACAATAGGAGTGCCCAAGCAATCCCCAGAGATGATTAGTTTTTTTTTTTTTTTTTTGGTATGATGATGAAGCCAAATGTCCAGTCCCTCCCAGGTGTTACTGATGTTTCCATTGTTCTCTTTGTTACTATTTTTTTTTTAAATATTTATTTTTTTAGTTGTAGGTTGACAGAATATCTTTATTTTATTTTTATGTGGTTCTGAGGATTGAACCCAGTGCCTCAAGCGTGCTAGGTGAGCACACTACCACTGCGCCATAACCCCAGCCCCTTTGTTACTATTTTTTAAAAAAATATTTTTTAGCTGTAGATGGACACGATATATTTATTTATTTATTTTTATATGGTGCTGAGGATCGAACCCAGTGCCTCACGCATGCGAGGCAAGTGCTCTACCACTGAGCCACAATCCCAACCCGCCATTGTTACTATTCTTGATGTTCCAATTAGTTCCTTTTTTGGTGGTAGCTGTATCACTGAGGACATCTATGGTGGAATCGTGTAGCATGGAATCTTTTGAGGTTGCCTTTTTCAATACACACAACCAACTTTTTTCCCCCCAAGAGGCTTTCTCCATTTTATTTCTTTGGGAAAGGAAAACAAAAGTCTTCCAGCCAGGCGTGGTGGGACTTTGGGAAGCTGAGACAGGAGAATCGCGAGTTCAAAGCCAGCCTCGGCAATGGCGAGGTGCTAAGCAACTCAGTGAGACCCTGTCTCTACATAAAACACAAAATAGGGCTGGGGATGTGCCTCAGTGGTGGAGTGCCCCTGAGTTCAATCCCTGGTACCAAACAACAAAACAAAACCAAAAAAAAGTCTTTCCATCATATGTGGTGTATATATATATATATAAAATTTATTTTGTGGTTGGACATCCCAAAGCTGAGTCCAAATATGCCTCTTGACATAAATTTGTTTTGAGCCAAAGGCACCTGGGAAGCAACAAACACCAGGAGGTGAAGTTTCTACTCTCCCCACCCTTTTCTGCCTAGAGGCAGGAGGTAAGTTCACCTTCACTGCAGGCGCAGAGATGGCATGACTGCATTAGCAATCTCTGATGTATTCACCTTCCCGTTCTGTGCTTTGGAGAGCCTAAAACTGCTTTCGGTCATCATCACCTCTGCACCTGCCACGCTGAGTCTCTAACCAGAGTCCTGCATGCCTGGTAAGTGCTCCAGCCCTGGGCTGCATCCCAGCTCTTGGCTGTTCTTTGCTGAAGATGAGGAGTTTGCCGGCTGCCTTGAGTTACTTTCCACTGAGCTTTCACCAGTGTGATGTGCTCTGCATGAACTAATAAAACCATTTTTCTCTTGTTAATTTGTCTTTGCATTGAAGAGCCTGGCCAAGGACCTACAGTGGTAGACATCAGGCTTTGTCTCTTCTGTTCTTTCCTTTTGACTGTGGAGAAGTATTTCACGGTGTGAGTGTAGCTCTGTTTGTTTTTTTTTCCCCATTCTTTATTGGGTGAAGGACAGTTGGGTCCTATTCCAGGTGTTGGCTATTACGAAGAAAGCTGTTGTGAACATTTGTATGCAGGGCTGGGTGAAAGTAAGTTCTACAGGATGAGAGCCCAGGAATGAGGTTGCCGAGTCATATGGTAAGTGCGTATTTTACTTTTTAATGACCTGCCAGAGCTTTTCCTGGAGTGGCTGTGCCATTTGCAATCCTGACTGTAGCCCATGGGACTGCTGTTGTTCTGTGTTCTCTCAGACACCTGGTATTTGCCATATTTTTAGTTTTAGCTATTCTAACAGATGTGTACTGGTGTTTTGTCAGAGTGTAATGGCTAATAATATGGATTTCTCTTCAAATACTTACTTGCAATCCTACATTTTCTTTGTTAAACTTTGTTTAAGTCTTTAGTCCATTTTGTGTTTAGATTGTATTCTTGGTGTTGAGTTTGGAGAGTTTTTTATACTCTTAGTCAGATATATGATTTGCAAACATTTTCTCCCAGTCTGTGACTTTTTATTTTTTATTTTAAAAATTTTTTTGGTATTGGGGATTGAAACCAGGGGCACTTAACCATTGAGCCACATCTCCATCCCTTTTTAAAAAAGTATTTTAGAGACAGGGGCTCGCTGAGTTGCTATAGGGCCTCACTAAGCTGCTGAGGCTGGCTTTACACTCACAATCCTCCCGCCTCAGCCTCCTGAGCTGCTGGGATGGTAGGCGTGCACCACCGTACCTGGCATCTTTTTATTTTTTCAATGGGATCTTTCACAGAGCAAAACATTTTAATTTCAACTTCTTGATGTGTTCTGTGAATTGTATCTTTGGTGTTATAGCTAAACACTCTAGGTCTCAAAGGTTTTCTCTTACATTTTTTTCCTACAAATTTTATAGGTCTACATTTTAAAACTAGGTCTAGTTAATTTTGAATTAACATTTTGTGTAAGGCATGAGATTTAGATGGATTTCCTTTTTATTTTTTGGCCAAGTGCCAAATAGTTGCAGTCGTATGGGTTGGAGTGACCATTCTTCCTTTGCTTATTTTTGTGCCTTTGTCCTCCTCAGCTCATGCAGTTGAGTGGATCTATTTCTAGACTATTCTGCTGTGCTGATGTATGCCAATACCACACCATCTTGATGAGCACAGTCATGTAATATGTTTAAAACATCAGATACTGTGATTCTTCCAGCTTATTCTTATTTTTCAAAATTTCTTTGGTCATTTTAGTTCTTTTGCTTTTTCCTATCATTTCTAGAACCAGTTTGCCTATACATACAAAGAATCCTGCTGGTATTTTGATAGTAACTGCATTACCTCTGGATACCAACTGGGGGAAGATTGACATTTTTTCTATGTCAGAGTCTTCTAACTCATCTATGTTCTGGCTCTGTTTATTTAGGTTTCCTTTTGGTTTACCCTTTGCCCTCTTTATAGCTACAGATGGACTGCAGCTTTTGTAGTCCTCTAGTTCTCTACAAAAGAACATTTTTGATGTGTGTGTGTGTGTGTGTGTATGGTGCTGAGGACTGAACTTAGGGGTGCTTTGAGTCACATCCTCAACCCTTTTTATTTTTAGACAGGTTGCTAAGTTGCTCAGTTCGGCCTCAAACTTGCGATCCTCCTACCTCAACCTCCTGAGTACCTGGGATCTGGGATCACAGGCACGCACCACTACACCTGGCTCTTGATGTTTCTAATTTTATGCAATTACCAATAATGGTGCCATCAATGAGCTCGGTGGTTCTTAATGGAGTTGGGTAGAAAAGTCACCTCCCCTGGGTCCTCCCTCAACGAGGGGAGAGGGGTGGCTGTATCAGCAAAGAGCTATAGTGCATGTTGATAACTGGTTGCCCGTGACATTCCCCCGGGGAAGTGTGTGTGCGTGTGCGTGTGTGTGTGTGTGTGTAGGTCGAGCCACTGCCATCTTGTCACTCCTCTCTCTCTCTTTTTTTTTTTTAGTTGTAGATGGACACAATGTCTTTATTTTATTGCTTTGTATGTGGTGCTGAGGATCGAACCCAGGGCCTCACACCTGCAAGGCAAGCACTCTACCGCTGAGCTACAATCCCAGCCCCACTCCTCTCTCTTGACCTCTGTGCTGGCTGGAGGGCGAGGTCCAGGGGTTGGGGACGTGTTGGTCTCTGTTCAATTTATACCCTGGGCTGATATTTTGCTAGGAAATTCCGTCACAGAAGACTGGTTACTATAATATTAAAGTGCTTTCATCCCATTTACCCAAGCCCTGGGAGAGCCCATACCCACCTTCCCAGTGCTCAGCCTCCTGCTCTGACTCACCCTCCCCTCTGGATGCTCCAACAATGGAAGGGTTAATGCTGGCCCACCAGGGACCCGCCAGAGCACTGTCCCGGCACTGCAGCCTTTGTCCATTGCCATTTTTCAGTGTCTGTGCATCCGTTATTAACTATTTTGATTCCTACCCCCTGGTTGTGTCCTCACCATCTGGTACAGTGCCTGGCATGTAGTAGGTGCTTAATGTACATTTGTTGCATTCATGAATGATGGAAGCTTCTAGCACCCTGTCCAGCATGTTGTAGATGCCACACGGACTTGCTCTCCTTCCCTCTCCTGCACCCTCCCAGCCATGCTCTGAACTGGGGCTGCAGGTTGGGGGCTGCTTGTGGCCCAGGTCCTGAGCAGAGGTGATGAAGAGGAGCTTAATGCCATGAGCTGAATGCTTTGGATGCCAACCTCTAGATTTCCTCATGGGTGGATGAGAATAGACCTCCCTGCAAGGGTTCCAACCCAGTACTCTCCCAGGACCTATCGCTGATCAGTGCTGCTTCCAGCCAGCGGGGCATGTCTTTTCCTGCTTGGGGAGTAGAAATGGAGGCTGGGGACTTTTTATGGAAAAAGGAAACAAGATAAGCCAGTGTGGGGTGGTGGAAAGAGAGCTGACTGTGGGTCAGCAGACAGGGAATCCTCTATCGTGTCCAACACTCAGTGACTGGCTCAGAGGAGGTATTCCCTCCGCCTCAGTTTCCTTATCTATAAAACGGGTTAACGTCTACCTGTATTACCACTGGAGATTCAATACCTGTGCTCAGTGAAGTACAGGTGCTGTGTCTATGTACTTGCCCACTGCCCTTACCCCCAGAGCTGTGGCTCTGGCATAAGAGTGGTCTTGGGAACCACATCTGGTGGGGGGCCCTCATGGTGATTGGTGACACAAATGTGTCACCAGAGGAGACTGTGGGAACCTCAGGCTGGCAGGTGCAGTAGCCTAGGGGTTCACCCATCTGGTTGCCTCTCCTCCTTGCTGAAGGTAGAGAAGAGGCGCCTGAGCATGATGAGCCATTGAGGAACTCCAGGAGCAGGGCCAGATCAGCGAGGTTCCCTGGTAGATGCTCCAATTGAGAAGACCCCTGGAGGTCTGTCAGGAGCTGCTGCCACCCTCTTGCTTGGCACCGGGACTATGGCCCCATCATCCTGACTGTGTGGCTTGTTGTCAGGCTGGAGCCAGACTCTGGAAGAAGGCAGAGGGGAACACGAGGGGGGGGGAGAAGGAGGAGGGAGCAGCCATGCAGCCAATTCTCCAAGGGCTGGAAGGCACATGTGGGGCACTGCTAGTCCACAGAGTACCTTTGTGCAACTGAGGGAAGGACCCCTTCACGAGTAATCTTGATTTCAGCTGCTGCATCCACCATGGCCCATCCCAAGCAGCTCTTTCTCTGGGGCGGGTGGACGTGCTTTCTGCAGCCCCAGCAGGCAGCCTGTGCGTCCCTTTGTCTCCCACTCACACACCCTGAAGCGCTGGGGCACACGCTGATGGCTGGCTGTGCACACGCCCTGCACCAGCATTCTCTATTCCTTGGGGGTGAGACTGCCAGGGTCAGAGACAGGGGGAGGAAGGCTGGGAGCTGGACTTCCAGCTGGACTGCAGACCAATTTAGAACCAGCCTCTCAACTGGGTGCAGACATGGGGCAATGGAATTAATGAGCACCTTGCCGTTCACCAAGGCCGAAAGAGATCTCGAGCCAAAGGGAAAATATGTGTGAAGTAAAAATATTAATAACAAATAAAAATGAAGCTTAGGAATGAAGAGGGGAGAAGATGGTAGTTGATTTTGGCCTAGCAACAATGCTAGGGTCAAGGTCATGGGAGGTTCAGGAAGTAGAGTCTTCTGTAGTGCCTGCTCCCTGGCCTTGAAATAGGCACCCTGCGCCGTCTATCTCTGGGAATTATCAGCTATATCTTGGTTGGACGGTTCAGGAGGAACGTTGTCAGGGCAGCCAGGTTTAGCAGGATTGGTGGCAGGGTTGGCAGGGCTGGTGGTAGTGTTGACAGGGATGTCAGCAGTGTGGATGTGGCTGGTGGTCATGTTGGCTGGGTTGAAGCTGAATATGGTTGAACCTATTGCCATGTTCTGAAAGGCAAAGGACAGGAGACTATCATCGTCCTCTGTAGTAAACTGTAGAATGGCCACAAATTCTTCCCCTTCCTGTTTCCATGCCTTAGTGGACCCTCTCTCACTGATGCTGGGCTTAGTCACATAGCTTTTCTGGGCTAAGGTAACAATAGCACTTGTGGTGCAAGCAGAGACCTGAGAAGTGTCTGTCCATCAGAACTTGCCCTCCCCTCTCCGTCCCTGACACACAAAGAAGCCTGGTCTGACCTGCTCTGTAACGAGAGATGACTGGCCCACTTGTCCCAGCTGACAGTCAGTGTGCCAGTTGCCTGACATGAGAGTGAGTCCTTCCTAAATCATCCAGCCAGTGGGCAACTCACCAGCTCATTTCAGACTTGGCAACCCAGCAGATCAGGGCTGCCCAGCTGACCCAGAGAATTAGGAGCTAAATGGTTGTGGTGTGAGCTGTTAGGTTTGGGGTCATTTGACATGTAGCAAAAGCTCATCGACATGGAGACGGGTCAGGGGGAGGCTAGATGGGGTAACAAAACTCCAACACCTGCAATGGTTTGGGGCCAGATGGAGAAGCAATGGGTAAGACTTTAACAAAGGCTGGAAAAGGAGAGGAAAGTGCCATTGTAGACTGGTTATGGTTACCCAGGTTATGTAGGGATAGAGCACGTTTGCATTTCGGAAGAGAGAAAATATACCTATGAACTTTTTAGGTCTGGCTAAGGGGACCATCAGGCAGAACAATGGAAATGCCACTTGGGTGCTCCTAGCTACAAGATGGAGAGCAGCTAAAGAGGGCATGACTGTGTTTGCAAGTTGTATTTAGAGGGGAGACAGAGGGTCCAGGACATAGTGAACTAAAAAATAAAGTGGTCTCTTATTTCTGGGGTTCCCAATGGATAAATGACATTCAAAGTAAATTTAGACTTGAGAACAAAGCTCAAATCAGGATTTGAGCCCTAAGCAACTTAGTGAAACACTGTCTCAAAGAGGAAAAAAAAAGGTTTAGGGAGTGCTGGGGATGTAGCTCAGTGGTAAAGCACCTCTGAGTTCAATCCCTGGCACACACATACACACATGTAAAATCAGTATTTGATCCATACGACAAGGGCCGTGTCTATACAAGGCTTTTTGTTAAGAATTTTGAAAGACTTTAGACTGTCAGATCTTTTGGCTAGACAAGAAGACTTCTAAGACTATTAAGGGCTGGGTCTCACAAGCCTAATCTCAAAACAGATGTTGGTAGATTTGAGCAGAGAGGCATGTATAGAACCCAATCTCACGTGTGGCTTTTGTCCTGTGGTAGAGCCATAGTCTGGTACATAAAAAACCCTCAGTTTTTAAGGGAGTTGTATCAACAAAAGGACCACCAACATCACTACAGTGATTCAAACTGCAAAAAGACCTTTGAGACCCAACGTCTTAATATAGGAAGTAGGTTGAGAGATCATCTTTCTAAAGATGGAAAGTTGGATGATTTCTTATGCAAAAGGGAAAATGTTTCTGAAGGTGGAACTGAGAGTCCAAAGGGTAAAGTTGAGACCCTGGAGAACAATGGATTAGAGAGACACTCCCAGGAGGCAATGGAGAACAATGAAAGACCCTCCAGAGGGCTAAACTGACCCCTAAACTAGAAACATTCTCTGCACTGCCCCTCTGCTAGGGCAATATTTAGCCCTTAGGATTTTAGAATTTTTATGGCTGTTCTTCCTCTTAATGAATGGGAGGGTGTATTACAGTTATCTTGTTCTTGTCTCGCTAACGTATGTTGGGTATATAGGGAGCAGAACTTGGTTTTGGTCCATAGGTTTTTGGGTCAAGAAGAGCCATACTCTGAAATCTTCGGTCACATGAGACCTGATTTGGATCCTGGCCTTTGAGCCTGATGCTATGATTAGATGGGATGCTTGGGAATCCTGGGACAGGGATGAGCCTATTTGTGTGTTGTACAAGTGTTAGTGATTTGTGGTGAGAGGGAAGACTGTTAGTGACTGCAAAGCTGACTACCAAGCCATGTATGTGGCTTTGGCCAGGGAAGGTTAGCAAGTGTGACCTGAGTAGGGACTCAGAGTGCTTGCTGAGGGAGCTTGCCATGTTTTATTACTCTGTGAACCCAGCCACCCTGTGAGGAAGCTCGGGCTGGCATACCAGAGGATGAGATAACGTGGATCAGAGATGCACTGGTCCATTAAGGCTTCTGTAAACTGGTCTTCTCCCAGCCCACATGGTGGCTGGCTACAGATGCAGGAGTGAATCCATCTAAGACCAGTAGGTGGAATCACTGATGATTATATTCAGAATCAAGAGCTTGATAAATGGTTGCTTTTTTTAAGTTACTAAATTTTGGGGTCATTTATTATGCAGCAAAACTTAGCTGATACATTCTTTCTCAGGCCTCATTTCTCTATCTTTGGTCAAGTCTTGCTACTGCCCCCCACAGCATGCTCTGATTCCTGGGACAGAGACCAACACTTACCTCAAAGCGTTTCCAGCAGACAGTCTGGCACCCAAAATGCGAGACCACACATGTGAGGAAGAACTCCAGGAGGACAAAGGGCAGGAGGCTACCTGCGAGGGCCTTCATGTTAATCTAGAGGCAGACAGGGATGGAAGGACTTTAGTCCTTAGGGTTGACTGTCTAGGTGACACTTCAGGGCTCACTTTAGGCAAATGCCACATGCCTCATCTGGAAGGCCTGAGACCCTCTGCATGTGGCACCTTGAGCAGATACTCTGGGCACCTCTGTCATGCACTCTTGCCCGTCTACTTAGAGTACCTTATCTGACGTACAAATGTCAGCACCTGCATTTTTACTTTTTTAATCTTTAAACTATTTGTTGCATTTTTGTCCTTTGACATTATAAAGGATATTTAAAGACACAAATGGACCATCAGATGAAGATGCACAGAGGGCAGGGTCTGGAGGGTCCCAGGCTTCTATCCATGTGGGGCTGAGGTGCGCCACTCTCCTGGCGCATGGATGTGTTCTTGTTCACTCGTCACCTCCAGGGACACCTCTGAATGCTTCTCTTACAATACCTGCATTTCTTTGCCATGTGATCCTCTGGCCTCCAGAGTCCACCCTGCTATTTACAGAGCAGGTCTGAAGCCCAGGGAACGAGGCCCCTGGAAGGCAGCCCTCTATCAATGACCATCAGGTTTGGTGTATGAAGATCCCAGCTGCCTTGCCCCTTGGGTTTCTGTTTGCTTCTCTCTCAAATAAACGATGTCTCAAAGTTGCATGAGAAGAACCCAAGCTGAGATGTGCCTCAATGAGCACACAGACCAGGTGATTTGTGAGAGGGGCCATTGGGATAGACATCAGTGAGCACAGGATCATCAGTTCTGCTTGGCTCCTGGCTTTTGTGGCCTGATCCCTATGATACTGCTTGAGTGCTCCCCTTGGAAGGTTGCAATGGGGACTCAGAGGTTGAGGGGCTTCTGTTAAGAGAGAATCCAGGACAGATCAAGAGACCCCACGGAGCTCCGCATAATCTGGATTATGTTCATCCCCAGTGGGGTGGAGGGGTCATGGAGCTCATCCTGTGGTCTCCTCTACACTCTTCCTCTCTGTGGCAGAGAGGACTGGCCCCCTCCCTAAGGGAATCCAAAGCCTTTGGGCTTTACTACACTGGTATGCAGCTCATGACAGAGCTCATGATTGCCAAATGACCACTTTTTAGACTAGTAGATGTTGCCCTCTTGATTCCCCAGGATCACAACCCACCCTTGATGGGGATATCCTATTCCACCCTGGCTTGCTGTGGCTTGCTGCTGCATCTTCTCAATGCCAACTTATATCAGTAGAATCACCTTCATCCCAGAACCTGCAGGGACTGCCCTCACCCTGCACACAGGGTCCGGATGAAGACCCTGTGTGCGGACAGCCTTCCAAGGACTTCCCTTGGCTGGGAGACTGCTTTGCCTACTGGTGTTTCCTGGGTGCACCTCCAAAAGGAATGCCTTGCACCTGAATTCTTGCTCCTGCGTCTGCTTCTGCAGCCCCAAAATCAGACAAGAACCTAGCATCAGCACCTTTTCTCTCAATGATAGGCTGTCCTTCAACAGACTCCTGGAGGCAGGTCATCTTGTGAATCTGTGAATTTGAGTGGCAGCTGCCCTGGCTGCATACCTGGGCACTTGTTACCTCTAAAGAGGAATTAGGATGGGTAAAAGAAGGGCTCAACTCTCTTTGCCTCTCTGAGCCTCTGTGTCCTCTCTGTGACATGAGGTTTATAACAGTGGCCTCTGCAGCCACAGAGTTTTGGTGAGGGTTCCGTACTTGGTGGACACAGTGGGAATTCTGTTGGAATTTCTTCCTGCTCTGGAACCAATCTTGTGATCCCTCCTGTCCTTTGGAAGCATGGGCCCATGCGTGGAATGCTCACCTCCAGGGGAGTGGACATATCTACAATGAGAACGATGATACCCGCCAGGGAGAAGACTGCACTGACCACGTTCATGCCGATGCTGCCGTTCACCTGGAGGACACGGAGGGAGACAATGGTGGGCAGGGCCCGAAGCCCCAGCATGTGGCAACATAGAGAAGTAAGAGAAAGGAGAAATTTTGCAGAAAAGAGGTAAGAAGCCAGTTGATTCCAGGCAGAGTGAGATGGGAAATTGTTCTTGAAAACTGTGCAGGTCCTCTTAGGACAGGGGTAGCCTTTGCTTGGCCAAATACCTCACTAAGTAGAGGGGTAGGGAATGAGGTTTGGAAGGCTGGGTTGGAAAGACACTGCTCTGCAGGGAGCTGAGCAGGGATCCCAGGCTTGTCCTGGGGGCAGGGCATGGGAAAGACATGGCTCCTGAGGTGGAAGGCTGCAGCCTGGGCTGAAGAGTGGCTGGGGAAGGTGTTCAGAGCCAGAAAGTGTAATGTTCAATGTTAATGGATCTGCTTCTCCACAATAAGAGGCTGACATCCTGCAATTGTTCACACCTGACTCTTGCTCAAGCTGCCTCTCTTTTTTTTTAAAAATATTTTTTAGTTGCAGATGGACACAATATCTCTATTTATTTACATGGTGCTGAGGATCGAACCCAGTACGTCACACAGGCGAGGCAAACACTCTACCACTGAGCTACAATCCCAGCCACTCAAGCTGCCTCCCTTAAGGGTTATGGCGAAGGAGACAGGGGCTGTGGGCCACTTTTGGGCTGAGCCCTGGGCAGCTGTGAGACATAGAGGCTGAAGCAGAGATGTCACTCAGATGTCAGGAGGTCAGAGGATGCCCAGGAAATGGCAGACACCATTAGAGGATCATGGACTTCCCAGAGATTGTGGGACAGGGTTTGACCAGTCTTGTTGGGACATGAAGAAGCAGTGTGAACTGGGCTGATGTTGGGGTGCCTGGGGCGGGGGGTTCTGGCCTTCTGAAGGGATGAAGTAACGAAGGCAGATGGGGGCAGCAGAAGTTTGTCCTGCAGAGGGATATTGGTAGCTGGGGATATATCAGTTAGACAACCCAGCCCCTCAGCCCACTGCCTTACCCCTCTGCCTACTTGCCTTATGGCAGGAGACAGGCAGAAACCCTGCAGAGAAGGTGAGAAGGGGAAGGAGGGCTTGGGGCCAGGGATGAAGGCAGCTGCCATGGAGCTCTGTCCTCATTCTGAAGCTCCTTAGAGGCCACGACAAAACTCAAAACATGAACAGAGCCAGGCGTGGTGGCACACACCTGTAATCCCAGCACTTTGGGAGGCTGAGACAGGAGGATTGTGAGTTCAAAGCCAGCCTCAGCAACGACGAGGTGCTAAGCAACTCAGTGAGACCCTGTCTCTACATAAAACACAAAATAGGGCTGGGGATGTGGCTCAGTGGTTGAGTGCCCCTGAGTTCAATCCCCGGTACCAAAAAACAAACAAACAAACAAAAAACCCAACCATGAACAGATGGTTTTCTGGATGTTGGGACAGAGAATGACACACCAAAGGCACCAGGGAATTCGGTGTCTCATGCCCTGTGGCTGGGACTCCACATTGTTCAAGGCAGACTTTCCTAGGTCTAGCTAAAGAGGAAGGCCAGAGATGCCATGAGAGGCGGCTGCCATGCACACCATCCCCTTTGGCCCAGGCCTGGCTCCCTGCTTATGCAGAGCACCCTGTGGGCACCGCTCTGCAAACTCTCATGAGTTTCCCAAATAGTGAAGTGGTTTTTAGCAACTAAATTCTTGTGATAATTAGAAGCACATGTTTGGGATCTGCACTCTGGGTTCAAGTCCTGGCTCTGCCATGTATTCACATAAGAATACATGTGTGTGGCTTCACATAAGACATGTGCTCTCTCTGTGCCTCAGTTTCTTCATCTGCAGCAGAGGGATGACAGAACTTCCTAGAGTTGTGCAGACCGAATGGGATGAGGTGTGTAAAGGTTCTGAACCCAGCGCTGGGCCACATTGCCACCATGGGAGCTCTTTTCCATAATTGGAAGAGTAAAATTCTAACACTCAGGGGTCATTAAAGAAGGCATCAGAACTCACCACACATGGGCTGGGGTCCTTCTCAGCCAATACAGAGAGGGATCCAGAAGCAATGTACTATGCAGACAAAAAAAGAATGATACATTTTGCAGAAAGTTAAAAATGACAACCATCATTCTGAGGTCATCCCCTAGTTTTGTTCCACAAAATATGCAAACTGTTTACTTCTTTCCAACATTTTCCCCATCCCGTTGGAGGTGCCTGGTGTACTGAATGCTGCAATGCTCAAACCCCTGTGAGTCAAGTTGAAAGCCTCCCTTTCCTCTCACAATCTGAATTTTGTTCCAGGATGCTCTGTCTCAATATCATCCCCTTTTGACTGGTTCTGCTTGAATCCATTGTCTGGGCATGTTGTTGCCCAAACTCACTTATTGCTCACTCTGCCCTAACCTGGGCTGTGATCTTAGACGACCAAGGGCAGGGTGGGTTGGCACTGGGTACCAGGAGACTTGGGGTCCTGCTCTACTTCTGCTACTGGGTCACCGCAATGTGCTCCAGGACCCGGCCTGAGAGTCCCAAATAGCACTCCATGTTGTAAGCAGGTGATGGGCATGGACACTTGAGGCAGTCAGAGCTCAGCCCAGTTAGGAGAGCTTGAACTCAGACTGCCTGGGCTCAATGCCTTCTTCCAGAGCTTTCTGTCCATGAGGGTGTGAAGGTAGCACCTAACCTCTCTGAATCTCAGTTTCCCCATCTAGACAATGGACATGGATAACGATCCTTGCCCTCTCTATCTCCAAGTGGGTCATGCCTTTCAAGTGTGAGAATTAGAGTGATGTTCTCAATTGGGAGGACAAGGAGATTTCCAGGGCGTCCTGGGCTCTCTTAAAGCTTCCCCTCCAAGAACTCACTTCCTGTGCCATGTGGGAGGCAAGAAGGCAGCAGCATTGGAACATAAAAGTTGAGGCTTGGTTGGGAACCTGTAGTGAGGCTTTCTGAAGAGGACAGGAGCATGGGGTGGCCTTGATCATCATGCCATGTGCTGAATGCAGCCCTCAGCCTTCTCAGACTTTCCTCACAGGTGGGACTTTATTGTGTTTAAGTTGTTTTTCCAAGAGAGAGTTATTCCTGTCACTCTTGTGTGGGGAAAACAATAGACTTGCACTTGCAGCTTGGATCAAAGTTATGAGCATGCAATCATTGCTGATACCTTTGGTCTCATCAGTCCACAGAAAGTTAGAGCTAGGAAGTTTTAGGGGAAGAATTCATGCCTGCTCGTCTGAGGTTAGTGCTATTATAGGACTTCCTAAGATTCCACTGGAAATTCCTCCTTGGTCTGGAGCTGGCTCTGCGTGTTGATCCAGATGCACATATTTCTGGAACAAAGTCTATCATCAAAATATTCTTTTAGGCTACGACAGCACAGACCATGTGGTCTGGATGGGGCACTTGGCCAGCAAGGCACCTCCACCAATGAGCTAAGCCAGTTCCTGCCTTGGCCCTCCAAGACCAGTGAAGTTTGTGTCAAAGCCATCTATGTGAATTTCTCTCTTTTTGTTCATAACACTTCACCTTGCCTCAACCTCCTTGAATCTGTCCATAGTTTGCTTTGGTCTGAGTGTTCTCATTGCAATGCTCTGCTGTTCCCAGATAAGTATCACTATTCTTTGGCAAACTTCTCTCTGCGAGTGCCATCGTCAAAGGTGATAGGTGAGTGTACAATCTGGCTGACCCAACTTTATGTCTTAGGGGCACTGTTAAATATCCATTTATACACAGGGAAAAACATATTATCTACCTGATCCGAGTTTTTATTTGTGAATTTATGTTTTCCACATAAGTCTTTCTAAGCCACTATATTTGCATTTTTTGCATTTTCATTTTACTCAATCCAGTGTCAGTAGTAGCATTCAATCAGTAGCAATCAAATAGGTTTGCCAAACAAATTTGAAAATGCCAAGTCTTAACCCAGTAGATTAAAGAAATTATTTGACATATCTGATGATCTGTAATAGTGCTGGAAACCATGACACCAAAGTCCCCTGCAGTTTAGGAAGAGCACCCTGGGATAGATCTGTAGATTTACCCTGCCAGGCACAGTGCTCCTACTTTTTAGACAAGTGATGTCTGTGAATTTTTGTTGAAGCCCCTTCCATTCTCTCATGTGTAAAAAGACTGCAGTAATACTTTCTACTTATGTTACTTAAAAAAAAAATAGGGCTAGGGATCAGACCCAGGACCTTGAATATTCTAGGCAAGCCCTCCACTACAGAACACATCCCAGCCCTCTATTCTGTTGACAAGATTATTGAGATGATATATGAGAAACAGTTGCAATTGGCCAAGTGCTCTAAAACTGTGTGTTTTGTCTGATGCTTGTACCTTGGAAGGAAGCTTTGAACTGAATGATCTGAAATCCTAAAAATGATAAGCTAGTCCCTGACGGTTGCCTCTAAGGGACTAAAATCTAAAACAGCTGGAGTAGGTACCAGCCCATGTGATAAGACAAGAAAATGAAAACCAATCACAATCAAAAGACTGATTGTGAAGAACTAACAGGGTAATTATTAGTGCATATGATAGTCTACACAAAAATCCCAAATGATTCTAGAAGCAAATCACTAGAATTAATAAGAAAGTCTTGTAATTTCATTATATGTGAGATCAATATGTAAAAGTCAATTGCACATTAATACACCACCAAGAGTGGTTTGAAAAATGGAGAAAAAGTTAGGGAACAATCTAATAAAGATATGCAAAATTTTAATGTAGAAATTAACAAATGTTGAAAGATATTAAATTCTGGTGCATAGACATAGATCAGATGAATAAATATCATCAAGACATGAATTCCTTTTACGTTGATCTGTGGCTTCAGAACACACAGTCTACATGTACCAAATTACCACACTGGACCTCATAAATTTGTGCCATTAAAATAATTACAATGAAAAGATCTATCAAAGCATATTGCAGCTTTAAAAAAAGCCACTTGGAAGAATCAAAGAAAAATTTCAGTGGAGTGTTTCCTGGAACATGAAATATAGATGGATGATCAAAAGCTAACATTAGTTTTGGCTCTCCTGGCTAAAAAGGAAAACAAATTCCAAGAAATTTTAGATGTAAAGATTTAGCATAAAATACAGTGTAATATAGAATTACAGAGGCAGATCAAGCAACTTGAGGAATAGGAGAGAGGTCTCAGAAGGAGACCCACACATATTAAGTTATGTGACATACGATACTTGGCTGTTTAGGTCAGCAAAGGAGAGACTAGGGCAATTAATAATTCACAGAGACAAAAAATTAAAATTGGACATTCATGTTATAACATAACCAGAACCAATCCCTAATAAATTAAGGATTTAAGTGTAAAAGTAAACTTTAAACAACTTCTGAGGAAAATACAGAAGAATCTCTTTATAACCTTGGATAGGAAAAGATTACCTAGGCAAGACACTAAAAGCACGGACCATAAACATTTTGACAAATTAGTACACATTAAAACTAAGGTATTGTGTTCATCAAAAGATAACATAAAAAAGGATCAGCCCAAATTCAAAGGATTAGTCAAAAAAATGGGAAATTATTATTATACAAAATTAACAAAGCAGCAGCATGAATTTACAAAGAATCTCAATAAATCAAAGAGAAAATAAGAGAAGATAAGAAAAAAAGAAGAAAAAGAAAAAGAAAACTGGCATGTAGTGGAAGGGAAAACTGAATGGCTGATGAATAAATGAAAAGGTGCTCAAATCATTCATCATTTTAGATGAAAATTCAAATCTCAGTGGTACACCCACCAGACTGGCAGAAGTTTTAAAGTTGGAGCCCTGGTTTCTGCAAGTCCCACTGGGCTCTGGGGCAGTATCTCAAGGCACACCTGGGTCTATTTATAGCACACTAGCACGGGAGGTCCTGCTCACGTGCACCAGGAAGCACACACAGTTACAGTGGCCCAGTTTACACTGCACAGAATTTAGGACTACCTAGACATTGGTGGGTAGGAAACTGGACAAATAAACTGTAGCACATTCATGTAGCAGATCACTATCCATCAGTGTGACGTGAAGTATGGCTGCTTGTGGCACAGACACACCTCCCAAACAGAATGTGCAGTGGGGATAGAGCTACCTGTGTGCAGATGAAGCGTGCTTCATTTATATGGCATATAAATGCCATATAATTTCTTGGAATTTGTTTTCCTTTTTAGCCGGGAGAGCCAAAACTAATGTTATATATACCCATGCAAAAGCAAGCTGTGTGGGTGCATGTGGCTGGATCACAAAGAAGAATAAGGGAATGAGAAACACATAATGGAGAATAGAGATCTGGAAGCAGGGAGGGGATACTTTGGGGGGTTTTAAAACTTGGTGATGCTTTGGGTTTTGAGTTAGGTTGTGGACAGATACGTGTTCATTTTTTAAAAAATATTTTTTTAGTTGTTGATGGACTTTTATTTTATTCATTTATTTTTATGCGGTGCTGAGAACTGAGCTCAGTGCCTCACACATGTGAGGCAAGCACTGCACCACTGAGCCACAATCCCAGCCCCAATACATGTTTATTTTTAAAAATTCAATTTTTATTCCTTTTAATCATGGTGGAATACACACAGCATTAAGACTCATTTCAGCCACCTTTGAGTGTGCAGTTCACTAGCACTGTATACCAGCAATACCATCATCCATACCCAGGACCCCTGTCCTTGTCCCACTCTGAACTGTCCCCATTCAACACCACCTCCCCATTGGGACAGCCCCTGGTAAACACCAGGTATGTCTGTCTCTATGAATTTGACTCATCTAGGTTCCTCACACAAATGGAATCATACAACATGAGTGTCCATTTCTCTATTATTTAACTCCCTGCTCCTTCTTTATGTTCTCCTTGTCCCACCTTGGGTGACCCAGGAAGGAGGCATTGTACTCACAGATAATCCTCCCCAGAACAGATACCCTGAACATCCAGTTGAAGAAAGCTTGACATACAGCAGAGGGTTGATTCCAGAGAAAATGTGTATCAGGCCAATGATGATCTGGATGGCCTGTGGGGAGACCAGACATGGTTAGCGAGCAGAGCTGGAGGCTCATGGGCTGCCGAGCTGCTCTTTCCAGTCCCCGCGGTGCTCTGGAATGACTCACGGGATGGCAGGTGTGTGGCTCCCCCAGACCACCCTCTCTGTGCCCAGGTTTCTTTCCTTGTAAGATGGGAGAACAGAAGCCGGCCTGCAGGGCTGCTGCAGAGACTGCAGTGTACACTAAGCTGGTAGGCCAGCCCCTGCTGGAGGTGTTCTGAAGCCCTCCACGGACACTTTCCCCACACCCCGAGTTCTCTTTTTAGCCACCCCATGATGAGACAGTTTCCCTTGGCAATGGGTCCCCTGGGAGACCCTCTGTCCCTCTCATTCTTCCTTTTCCTCTAACTTCTTTCTCTCAAGGGTCATCTAAATCCTTTTTCTGATTACCCATCAGGATGAATCCTCTCCTAGCTGGGCTCCTACATCATTGCTATTCCTGAGAGCTGGGAGATGGCATTGGGCTTCACTGGTCCCCAGTTTCCTCGGGGGTCCAATGTCCAGGGTCCAGCAGACGCTTCTCACTGTCCTGGCCTATGTGTCTATGAGTTGGTGATAGAGATGCATTTCACATGATTGTCCCTTCACAAGACAGTGTTCTTGATTTTGTTTGTTTGCTCATTATATCTATGTTTTAGAGGGCTGGCATAATTGACCCACTAAAATGAAATTCAATCTATAAAAGACAGCCCACATGTTTAGCTTTCACTGTGGTTGACCAGGCTCCTCAGGCATTTGCTGACTTAATTCTGTTTTGAGAAATTTTCAAATTCTTCCAAAATATCAAAATCACTGGAAGCCAAAGTTAACAAGCATTTATTCAGTATTAATGAATAATGATAGTAATCATGATATAAACTCACAGTTGCTATGCAATATCAGATGCTCTCTCTACCTTTTGAAGGATCCACACACATTTATAATCTCATTTGATACTCACAACCAGCATTTGTTTTCCTGATACTGTTTTATGGAATGTAGCGTAAGATTTGATCTTGACTAGTTTGGGGTGCAAACAGTGCCATGTCCTTGGTAAAATCCACATTTCTATTCCTGAAGGGTCAACAAGGAAGGATAGGTTGGGGTATGTGTTAATCTGTTTTCTGTTGCTATAATGGAATACCTGAGTCTGGGTAATTTGTAGAGAAAAGAGAATTATTTAGCTCATAGTTGTAAAGGGGGTAAGTTTAAACTGCATGATGTAGGATCTGGTGAGACCCCCCCAGCTGTCACCTTGTAGCAGATGGTGTCATGGTGGGAAGACGTGCCAGAGGGAGAAATCACATGGCAAGACAGAAGCTAGAGACCCTCTCCTGAGAACTAACTGGCAGCCCCAGGGGGAGGGACTATATTATTCTTTTCTGAATCCAATGCCCCACTTCTTACAGTTCCCCACCAGCTCTCAACATTGCCATGTTAGTGGGAATAGAGTTTCTGGCACATGGATACTTGAGGGGCACGTGCTGACCATCGCCACCCACAGCAGAGAGTCCATGAGTGAGCCTCTTCCTGAACCTGTGTTTGTTCACTGGCTTTCTGGCCTTCCAACCTCACACAGAAATTCTCCGGGGGCCCATGACGAGCTGGGCGTGTGTCCTCTTGGAACTGCCAGAAGTTATTATAATTGCAATAGCTGCCATCGAATGAAGACCCCCCTTGGTCTTTAAGCATGGTGTCCTGGTCAGCTCTGAGTCTCCAGCTGCTTGCAGAGTCCCTGTCACATGGAATGAGTGAGTGTGAACAGATTGAGGATCTGTCATAAGCTTTGCTAGGAGTTGGGTGGGCATCCAGTTGGTCACAGGACTGATCTGGTTTCTGCCTCAAGAGGAGGATGAATTGAGCTTTTCCAGGGGCGAGTGAAACTGGGGGAGGCAGGTAAGGGTCAGGATCCCCTTGGCTGAGGAGGAAATTACAGAACCTCGGGGCTTGAAGGAATTTAAGAGAGGATCTCGCCAGATCTGCTCACTTTAGAGAGGAGAAAATTGAGGCCCAGAGAAGGGAAAGGATGTGTCTGAGGCTACCCAGAAACTCAGGCCAGCCCTGAAATCTGGATCATGTGACTTCCTGGTCGATGGTCTTTTTAATGAAACTGTTGCTGACCTTTGTCCCTGACAACTAGGAAGGGGATGGTTAACCAACTTTACAACCACCCAAAGACCAAGGAACTGGTGGAGAGCGGGAGGGAGATGGGCGGGAGGACGGCTGTCGGTGGGTCCGTCCTGGATCCAGCCTCCAGAAAATGTCATCTGCTTTGTTCTTTGCTCTCCAGATCCATCTCCTTCCTCATCTACCCGACCAGAAGTGGCCTTATGAAGTGTCCCAAGCAGAAGGAAAGAAGTTACACTTACCCCTAATGTTCTGACCTCATCATTTATGAATTTCTTGGGATCAAATGCAGGAAATGATGCAAATGACATGTTCCATGACATGTTCGACTGGGATTGGCCTGAGGCGTGTGTGGGCCCAGGGATAGTGTTCATAGGATTCTCAGGGTCTCCAGGCAGAGTCTGGACATGGGCTGTCCCCAGTGGGAACTGGATCACTCCAGGAGGACTCTGCACACCAGCCATTCCTGCTGGAGGCGGGAGCCCAGTGAGTTGGCTCTGGCCACCTGTCACTCCTGCCGCATTCTGGTACACTAGGAACGGCTGCTGTAAGTTTGTTCTTCCTGTATCACACTGGATCACTGTTGAGGAGGGTGGGTAAGTGGTTATCCCCAAAGGTTGCTTGTGGCTTTCTGAGGTGACTGGATACCTGGGCTGGATGACATGGATACTTGCTGGGGCATGAACACCGGGCACATGGCTGGCTCCACTCTCCTGTGTGGACATGGTGCACAGCTGCCACAAAACACACAAGAAGGTACATTTTCCTCTTCTCACAAAATGCATAATCCATCTTTCCTCATTCTTATGTTTAGTTTCATTAAAATGAAGACCACCTACCATGCTACTCCCAATAAGCTACTTTCCTTCCTGGGAATCCATGTTCTTGGGATGTACTATTTTCTTTATGTGGGCGTGGATTTGGAGACTAGGTTTCCTATGGCTGCTTAGCTCTTGTCAACTCTGGGTACCATTCGGCTGGTGGTTTTGTTCGGGCCTCTGTGGTGGTCTTCAGCCTGCCCACCTTGAGTTTGCAGAGTGGGCACAGGCTATCCTTCCCCTCACCCTGGCTATTGTGGATGGGTCTGGGGATGAACAGCTGCCCCTTAATGGCTGATAGTTTCTTTCTCCTGGGGACTTGGGGTTGCACTTGAGGACCACTGTGAGATAGGAAGCCATGCAGAGCTGGAGGGTCATGTGACATCATGTGCAGTGGGAAAGAGACAGCCCGTCAGAATGAGAAGAATGAGGACGTGGGTGGAGGGGGAGAAATGATCCTACCCTTCTAATTCCTGGTTCAAGGTTCTCATTAGCCCCAGCTACTTTTGCCCTTGGAGTCTGTGAGCAGTTAGCTAGTTTATGGATGGCTAACTGATTTGGCTAGTTTATGGATGGCTCCTTAACATTCATTGACTTCAGAGAGAAAAGACAGACTGTCTTTCTGGGGCTCCACATGCCCTCACCATCCAGGGGTGCTGTGGACCAAGTGGCCTGGGAATGCCCATCTTGCTCCCTCTTCCTGAGGGCTGTCTACCTGGTGTTGGGATTAAGACCCCAGAGATGCTTTGTTGAATTCTGTTTCTCTGTGTTTGACTGCTAATATCTGGGGTACTAGAGGGTCCGAGAGTGGACCCTTAATAGCATGCAGTTTCTGCTAATTTTTGAGCAGAAGAGGCAGTTGAGAAAAGCATGAATGTAGTCCTGGATTGGCCTTGGATGAGGGGCATCTGGAGAAGTTCTTAACTCTCGAGCTGCTGAGCAAGGATGTAAAGGGCAGAGGCAGGTGTGTGGCCTCCTGAGAACACAGAAGCAGTGCTAGGTGGAAAGAGGTCCCGGGTAGAGCAGGGGGAGTTTGCTTGTGTGTGTGGTGTTGGTTGTGGTGGCTGGTCAGTCGTACCCTCCCTGCTGGCAGAAGACCACCTTTGTGGTACCAAATGCTGCATACTCGATCCAGCCAGATGTGCTCAGGAGGATTCTGCCCTTTCTCCATCAGCCACAAGGATAAAGTGGACCCATAATAGAGCCCAGTGTCCCAGCTGCTGACAGAGTGAGAAACACTGTGAATTGCCCACAGTCAACTTGGGTTTGGTGCTGGCTGAAGGACTGACAGTGTTTAATATTAATTATCTAGAAAATAAACTCAAAGGCAAGACAGTATCTGGGCTACAAGGTCAGATAGCCCCGGGTGCATTTCTCAGTTCCTCCATTTAATAGTTCCATGACCTTGAACCCATGGCATAACTCTCACTTTCCTATCTATGAAACAGAGATGATAAGGAGCCCTTAACCTCTTATCATGGGTGCTCTGAAGACAGACAGCATGTAGCACAGAAACTGGTCCAGAGAAAACATGCAATTTATACTTGTTCTCTGTTGAAAGAGAGAGACCGTCCACCACAGACAGCCCACTGTTTTGAATATTTTTTCTAATTAACCCCAAAGTATTTTGTTTATATGACTTACAGTAATGGATCTCAAAATGGGGTCTCCAGGACAGCAGGTTCAGGATTATTGGGGAACTTGCTAGAAATGTAAATTCTTGGTCCACTTTACAGATCTAGTGGATCAGAAGCTCCAGGGTGTGGATGAGTGATCTGTGATTTAACAGGCTCTCCAGGTGACCCTGATGCTACTCACTTTTGAAGCCAGCCTCAGCAATGGCAAGGCACTAAGCAACTCAGTGAGACCCTGTCTCTAAATAAAAACACAAAATAGGGCTGGGGATGTGGCTCAGTGGCTGAGTACCCCTGAGTTCAATTCCTGGTACCAAATTCCTCCCCCCCCAAAAAAAAACCAAAAAAAAAAAAAACCAAAAAACAAAACCCCAAGAGAGAACCATGACTGTACAGATAACACCCCACATTTCTCCTTGTGGCTTTATTTCCCTTTCCTTGGATCCCAAATTTCAAAAGTACTGGCTATGCAAGACTTCAGGAAATTCCAAGCTTTCCCTTTTCTACCATCTAGCTGGTTTCTAAGGCCCTGTGCAACTCTGCTGTTGCTCAAGAAAAACACCTGTCATTGTCTGCTTCCTGACAGCAGAGCCGTTCCCCATGACTGCTTGTTCAGGTCACTCCTCTGCACATCTCTGCAAGCAGGGAGAAGTGGCAGTGCAGCTGGAATGGCCTGCCTGTGCATGGGCCATCTCAGTAGTGGACCCAGGCCTCAGACTCATCCTTCCTGGCTGCTGCTTTCACTTCGTGGTGCTTTCATTGCTCTAAAGGGATCTTAGATCCACCAGGAGACACACAAATGGCAGAAGGTTCTACAGCGCAAACTGAGGCTGTGGCAGGCGATTCCTCCAGTGATTCATTATTACTATGATCATTTTGCAGATGAGAAATTGGAGGCTAAGAGAAATTAAGTAACTGGAGCACAGACACACAGCTAGGAAATGCTGAAGCTGAGGTTTGAATTATGGGAATTAAAGCTCGACCTTTCATTTTCATAATGAGTATAGCACTGAATGCCTGGCTCTGCTTCCTGGTATGAGACAACGGATTAGTTCTCTCTTCCATTTCAGAGCAGGCTTCATTCTTCTATGTGTGAAAAACAACACAACTGTGGACCTGACAATTGGCACAGGAGCCGAGCCCATGATGGGCTCCTGAGACCCACTCAGTTCTGCCTCCTACCAGGAAGACCTCAGGAGTGAAGGAGGAGGTCCTGTCAGAAGCCTTTCCAGCAGTTCTGGGTCCAGGTCCTAAAGAATCCTGCTCACAATGCACCCAGGATAGACTCAGAGGGGTCTCCCAGAAGAAACAGGGTTGCCAGCCTTCTGTGGGGAGACTGCTGTGTCCTTGCAGAGATGGGAGCTAGTCTCAGGGACCTGTTCTGACTCTTCAGTTGCCTTCCAGGTGGCCTGGCTCACCAACTCCAAGGCCAGGTTGCTGAGGGTTACCATTATGCTGAAGTGTGCTCACCTACAGGTGGATCCTGACTCCTTGCAGGTCCCAAGAGGTGCTTCCCAGGTCCTGTCTAGGTCCCATGTCTCTCCCAATGTGACCTGGTCTCTATGGAGACTTCTCAGAGGAACTCACAGGAGCCTTACCTTGTGGTCCTGGTGAGTCCTTGGGGTTCCTTCTTCAGTCTGTTGGTCTCTACAGCTGGTCTAGAAATTCCAGATGAAGGAACATATATTAGGTTTCTCTTTCAAGGACCAAAGTTCTCTTTGCAGTTTCATGCAGCATCAGTGAGTCCATTGTCCATCATCCAAGGTGAGTTTATTTACGCCTGAGAATATTTATGGCCTTGTCTGCAATAGGATTCCATGGGAGCTCCTTCCAAAGTCTGTCTGTGAGAAAAGGAGAGATTAAGACATGGGCCATTACATTTGTGTGAGCCCACAGGTTACACTAATTAAGCAATCAGCAAGTATTTATTGAGTTTCTGCTGCGTGGAGGTTGGTGTGCTGGGTGCGAAGATATATGGCACTTGTGTTAGCTTTTCATTGCTACAATGAGAAAATCAACGTAAAGGAGGAAAGATTTATTTTGGCCCACAGTTTCAGTTTTCGGTCCAAGGTCATTTTGCCCCAATAGCTTTGGGCCTTTAGTGAGGCAGACCATAGTGTCAGGAGAACATGGAGGAGCAGAGCTGCTCAACTCACGGAGGCCAGGAAGCAAAATGGGAGGCAGAAAGGGTCACAGGGGAAGTACTCTTCCAGACATTCCCTCGGTGACCCACTTTCTCTAGCTAGGTTCTATCTCCTGTATTTCCCATCATTTCTCAGAAGTCCGTTTGGTTATGAAGCCATCAATGGGTTAATCTATTAATGAGATCAGATGACTCACTCATGATCCAGTAACTCCTCCAAAGCCCCAACTCTGAACATTGCTGCATTGCTTAAGCCAACCTTCCACACATGAGCCTTCAGGGGAACATTCCAGATCAAACTACAACAGTGCTCTAGACTTGACGATGATTGCCAAGACAGGATATACCCATCACTGGGTAATAACAGTACGAGCACAGCTAGGGAGAGTCAGCCAGATATCAGTGATGCAGTGGCTGGGAGACGTGCGACAGGGCTGGGCAGGTCCTGAGATGTGTTGAGTGGCTAAGCATTGAACTAGACACCCAGCTAAGGCTGGACTATGAGAGGAGGATTGAATCAGAGATGCTCACATATTCCAGAATATTCCAGAAGATTGTGGATCAGAGGTATAGGCCTATGTTCCCATCTAACTCATCCTTTCAGACCCATCTTGAGCCCAATTTCCAAGAAGTCTTTCTTGAATACTCCAGTTGAATCTCTTCAAACTGAAATGTGTCAAATGTGAGCTGCCTGGGGATGTTGTGTCCCCAGCCCTCCCAGCTATACGGGATTGCCATTTCCTTTAGTTTCATAGGAGAAAGCTCCCATGCTACCTATGGTGACCCCACTTATTCCTAATAACTGGGAGGAGTTCTGGTTGTGGACGATGTTTTCTTAGTCCCCTTTTCCTCCAGTGTCCTGCTTCCCACACATTCCCAATCACATACCTCTTACTTTTAAGGGCTGTTTCTGTGCCCCACATGGTCACAGTCATGCAACAGACCTCCTGTTATGTGTGGAAATGGGTTGGAGTCCTAGCCTCTTATGCAGTAACTCAGAATGTGATTTTATTTGGAGATAGGGGCATCCTAGCAGTAATTAAGTTAAAATCAAGTTATTAGGGTGGCTGTTCAACCAATATGACTGGAATCCTTACACAAAGGGGCACTCTATACTCAGGGAAGGTTTCAACGCTGGGAGTGAGCAGCATGTCACCATGAATGTAGAGGAGGGGGAGCACCTGTGAGCCAAGGAATAACACATGTTACCACACATCAGCAGAAATCAGGAGAGAGGTGTGGAGTGGTTTTCCCCTCAAGCCTTCAGAGGGATCCAGCCCTGCTAATTCCATGAACTCAGACTTAGTTTCCAGAACTGAGAGAGAAAAAAATAATGAATAACCCACTGAGTTTGTGGCGCTTTCTTCTGGCAGCCCTAGGAGCTAATAGAGCTCCCTTCCTGGAGTTTCCTAGAGCTGAACTAGCAAAGCAGTTCTGTGTGGCATGGGGGTCACCAAAGGTTCAGTGCAGCAAAGCAGAGCAAGTCACCTATCACGGAGGACTGGACACGTCTGATCCTAGCCAGGCGCCAGTTCCTGCCACAGAGAACTGAAATGAGCCCTTTCTTCCCCAGGACCCTGGCCTTAATCCACATCCACAACACCCCCACCCCCGCCTCACTGCCCTCACTATTCCGCCGATTCCAGAGCCTCCTTATGTCCCTCAAAGCTGCCTCAGAATCTCCAGATTTTCCCACATTACTGGGGAGAATAATCAGCTCTGCTTCATCTGGCATATGCTGGCCACTTGCTGGTGTGGGAAAGGCTCGTCTGTCAAATGCAAAAGATCCACAGAAGTTTTTCCCCAAGGATGACTTTCATGGTCTTGTCTTGGTTTCCCCCTCCCATTCCTCTGCTCTGCTGGGTTTTTTTCTTTGTGAGGGACTCATGGTTGGTGGAGGAAAGGCCGTTTATTACCTGGCTGTTTACTTACCATTTGCTTAATTTCCTCTGGTTGTGTTTTGTAGAATACAACTTTGCTGAAACCAGTTAATGGGTCCCATTAGGACTTGGAGGTTCATGCTTGTTTGTTTATTTACTCATTCATTCATTCATTCATTTCTTGCTGGTCAACCCCTGCTTACCTTGAGAAGAGCCCTCTCCTAACCATGGTGGTGTGTGTCCAGCTCCTATCTTAATGGGTCTCACCAGGGAGCCTCTGATCATCAAGAGCAACATCAGGGTCAATGTCAAGGGCAAGAGACCAGTGGGTGGGTCACGGTGAATTAATTCCTTCTGTAAGTGAGCTGCTTGGAAACTCATGATCCTGGACACAAAGAACAACCTCATTATTGTTTTCATTGCAGCACCTTCAGACATTGATTAGCACATTGGACTCTCACGTGAGCTCCATGAGAGGGGCTCAGATCCAGTGACTGAGAAACACCAAGAGTGGCACCTTCCTGAGGCATGAGGGCAGAAAGGTTTGCTCATTCAGGACAATGAAGAGGACACCTGGGGTAGCTGGGCAGAGCCAGGAGATGGTGCTTTAAGGAGAGAGAGGTTTGGTGGGTCAAATCCAGTTGAAGGCAAGTGAGATAAGGTTGTAAACTTGCCATCTGGAGTTTTGGTTCTGGTACTGCCTGTGTTGCTAGCTGGCTGAGGACCTTGGGGAAATCTCTGCATCCTCTACCTCTGTGTTTTCCCCACCCAGGAGTGGAATATGCCACAGATCTCCAAGTTACTTGCAGTTTTCTATTCTGTTGTTCTGGAGGGGAGAGGAGTGGCCAGAGGCCTGCAGATGGACAGCTTGCGGGATCATACAGAGAGACCAGGATGGGTGAGCTGTGACTCTGTGTTGATGAGGGGTCCCCTGGAGGGTGAAGGGACAAGAACACTGGTAGGTAGGTGGTGGGATGGGAAACTAACACTGTTCCTAAAGTGCCATGGTGATTTCAGCAGGTTAGTGGGTTAGACCAGGTGCCCCTTGTCTGGAGAAGCCCCAGGTGCTCTCTCTGAGGACCCCAATGCAGAGCTGAGCCATGTTGGCAGAATCTCAGTGAAGTCTAGGTCCAAACTGTCAGGAAGGAGGCTTTAGGAACAGAGTGGGGAGTCAGGGCTGAGGGCTAGGGTTCTGTAGAAGAAGCTGGTATGGCATCTGATGGAGCCCTAGAGGGAGCAATGAGGAAGGATGTGGAGAGAGGGGTGAAGGCCATGGTCACCCAGCCCTCAGAGAATGGCCTGAGAGTTGGCCCCTTTGGGGATCTCAGTGTACCTGTGTCCTGGTTTGCAGAACAGACCCAGGAAGGGCTTGTATAGAACTAGGAAATAATGTGCCCCATATTTCTTTTATCAAAATCTATTTTTGTTGTCTGATTTCCTAAGGCCCATTCAGTTCTAGGAATTGAAAATCCACCTGAGGCAAAGGGACAATTTCAAGGGAGTCCCTGTTAGCAGAATCACATAGTACGTGGCCTGCTGTGGCTCCTTTCATCTACCATGGAGTTTTCATTGTTCTTTTGGTGTTTTGTGAAGCAGTAATTTTTATTTCCTAAAATCTTCTTGCTTCTTTGTGCGCTAACATCTATTCTTGAAGAATACTCCCCAGAGTTCTTTCAAAGAGACATGAAACTGTAGCCAAGATGCTTACAATTTCTCCATTTCACACTCCCCTCTGAAAGATTGGCTGGGAAAAGAAAAACAGGAATCCACTTGAGATCTTGTGATCTCTGCATTTACCAACTCTGTGATGGGCCTCCAGAGTCCCTAGTCAGAGAGGGTGCAGGTATAGAGGTGATAGCATACTAGACACCAAGACACCTAGAAGCTCCTTCTCAGAGGAACTCAGAGGCTAAAATGACTTATGAGAATGAAAGGCATCTTGTATTCAGTGACCCAAACCAACCAACAAACAGAAACTAAAATATCCTTGCATGCAGGAAGCCATCTGTGGAATGCATGAAGGACTTCTCTTCGGCATTGTAGCCAGGGGAGAGATCAGCTGGCATTTTGAATCTTCTGTGGCATTCTGCAGTCAGGTCTGCCTAACGCAAGTGCCTGCCTATTCTGCTCTGCTAAGGAAGTTTTTATTGCATCACCTGGAATGGGCACACCCACTTAGGCACTGAGTTAGCTCACCTGTCCCAGCCTTCTTCCTACTTTGGTAAAGAATGTTCGGTAGAAGGCCTTTGAAGTTCCCTGATATAAATAAAGGACACATGGAGTCCATTTTGCCAGATGCCAGAAGCCAGATGCCAGAAGCCAAGACCATCTGGTTGTGGGCCCGTCCTGCCCCCACTTTTTGAAACTATTTTCTGTGTTCTGTGGTTATTTGCCATTTTATTTCTTTTAGCCAGCACTTTACTGGTCAGGGAGCCCCGTCCCCACCAGCCATGTGGGATGTGGATGGCAAGTGGAACCCGAACAGGGAAGAAGACCCTTGATGCATGGAATTGAAAGGTAATTAGTGGGTGTTTGGCCCACTCTTGTAGGAAAATTGCACGCATAGATTAATGTATTGTGGAATTATATTGTGAGAGTAAGAGGAAATGTTAAATTGTGGGATGTTAAGCACGGGAAATTCTTTGTCTTCAGAGAAAGAATTTTAGTTCGCAATTTTGAAGACATTAATGAAACAGGAAAAAAGATAAGAGCTGAACAGCTCCCTCAGTTCTTAGAAATGATTAGGAAAACTTGTCTGTGGTTTTGTGAAGAGGAATCACTTGATTTACATACTTGGGAAAGACTCAGCAGGGAGTTCATGCAGGGAACATCTCAGCTGCCCTGCCCAAAACTGTGTAGAAAGCATTAGGTTAGAGGCAGATGCAGCGCCACCGCCGCCGTGAAACGGTGAGCAGCGCGCATGCACAGAACACACCAACATGGCTGCAACTGGTCGCATGCGCCAAACGCAGCACGGATGTGCCAAACACACCAACATGGCCGCCCCCAGCCACCCATATGTAGGGACACTGAACATTCGGCATGAAAATCGCCATGACTCCCGGCTCATCCCGGAAGGACTCTGAGCTCACCAGCCTCCCCTAACCAATCTCAGAGGACACTGGACTCTAGATCAACACTTCTTCCTGTCCCAGGCCCTTCCCTTCCTGCCTTAAGTCTTCCTTTTCTGGACAGCGGACCCTTTAAATTCTGTATGCCACGAGGTCTCAGCGCCACTCTGCCCTCTCAAGCCTGGTGACCGGGGTTGGCCTGGGAGTGTTCTTCCCAAAATAATGCCTGTTCCTGTCCTGTTTTACTTCCTTCTGGTCATTTGGCTTTATAGAAAGAATTTGGACTGTGATAGAGATGTGTTTATATTTGGACCACGGCTTTGGTCAGTGGTCTCATGGAGACTTACTTACAAGCCTACGAGTTGCAAATAAAGTCTTAGACTTAGTCAAGAGGCTTGCTCAGTTTCTAATACTTTTCAGCCTGGGAGCAACCTAACACAGCAAAGACAGGAAGATGAGGAAGGGCCTGGCTGTGGGACTCACACTCAGAGAAAGAACTTGAATTGGAAGGAGACCCCCATAATTTACATTTAAATGGTCCTACTCCAGTGATCCACTCTGTCCCTAGGGGAGGGTCAAGGTTTATGCCCACTGTTAACTCAAGGGAATGAATGGGCCACACACTGGCCAGAGGCAACTGGAGCAAAAGCACATAGCTGCAACTTGCAGGGGCAAGCAGAATGGTGTGAGCCAGCAGCACCAGGCAGGAGCAGCTGCACAAGTGGCTGGGAATCTCTAAGGGTGGGCCTGGCGAATGACACTGTGGGGTGGGTTGCTATCCTGAGGCCAGACTGATCGGACCGCCCCAGACCGGAGCCAGGTGCAGCAGGTTGCGGGGTCCTGGGTGAACAATGTGAGATCATAGCTGCGGGGGCTCCCAGCCTGGGGGTGCCAAGTACTGGCCTATCCACTCCCGGCCCAGTAGAATCCCGCCAGACCTGCTGATATTCTAGCTTCAGATGGGCAAACACAGGAAACGCTCAAAGCAAGTCAGGACACATGATGGGGTCCCCAGAACTACCAGTGGAATTTCAGATCACGTGGAGAGCACAAGGAGATGACTCTGGCCATGTAGCAGCACAATATGGTGAATTTTTTCTGCGTGGGCTTCTCCCAAGCCCCGCTTCCCAGCTTTTCCAAAGTGTAGGCCTGGGCTTCCTCTCAGTCCCTCCCACCATCGCTTGGGTGGGCCTTCCAACCCCGCCCTCTAGCTTTGCCAAGCCTGACACCTCGCTACAAAACTTATTTTTCATGTTTCTGGATAAATGCTTACTAACAAAGATATCTTTTACAGTCTGGATTTGAACCAGCAACCTCCCACAAATGGGGCAAGGAGGCCACCATTGTGTCTTTGGCAGCAACTTTGTGCTTAATTTTTCCCAGTATTAAGCTGAATAAACTCTGCTTCCTAATTCCATTAGCAGGTTTCTTCGAGAAGCAACTACTCTTTACAGCCAGGCTGTAGAAAAAGAATTGCATAAATTGATTATGTTAGCAAAAGGTGTTTTACTTATGCTTATTCACACTTTATTTTTCTTTTTAGGGATATTATTAAAGGTAAATTTGACAATTGTGAGAATAAAAGCCAGCAATCTAAAATGTTTAATTTCAAAAGTTCTCATAATTGTCAAAATATTATTTTTCTGATGTCTAAATATGTTTACACAAGGATTGAATGTGTGTACACAAGAAGTGTATTTTAATTACATAATGTCAAAGTCTACATAAATAAGAGTGCACTCATGATATTTAAAGTCGAATAAAAATGGATCCAAATACTTTTAAATCATGTGATTTAATAAGATTCAATTCAAATTAGGTAATTAGATGTCTTCAATATTAATACATGTTTTTCCAGCTGCTTAAATGATCTATATAATTTTTAATGCCTAGGATAACTAATAAACATATATATATATATATATATATATGTCTATTTACTTCTGACAGTTTTTATTCAACAGGAAAAACATAACTCATATTGTTATCTACATTCACTTGATGTCCTGACTTCTTCAGTCAAAAATGGATATATTAAATTTGAGGTGAATATAATTAATTATATAGACGCTTATTTCAGGAGCCGCTTGTTGACATGTCAAGTTAAGATGCTACCTAAGTAATCTTAACTCTTAAATATTGTTTATGTTTTCATAAAGTGGTAGACAGGTATAATTCTATATATAAGGTATCCAAAAGTTTTAATTAAAAATTGAAATATTTTTTCCTACCAAAATACAATAACGTAGCTGGGCGCGGTGGCTCATGCCTGTAATCCCTGAACTTTGGGAGGCTGAGACAGGGAGAATCACGAGTTCAAAGTCAGCCTCAGCAATGGCGAGGTGCTAAGCAACTCAGTGAGACCCTGTCTCTACATAAAACACAAAATAGGGCTGGGGATTGGCTCAGTAATCGAGTGTCCCTGAGTTCAATCCCCAGTACTAAAAAAACCCCCCAAAAACCCCAAAACCAAAAACCAAAACCAAAACAAAACAAAACAATAATATGTCTAGATTCAAAGATTTACAGAGATTGTTACAGAATTTATCCAAAAAGAGGATTCTACAGAGGGGAAGGAAAGATTGAAAAATCTTGAAAGAAAGAAATGCTTTTACAAAGAGGAAAGACAGAATAGAGAATTCTAGAAGGAAGAAAGAAAATGTTTCTGGGTAAAAAGGTCTTTATGTGTTAAAGGCTTTGATGATAGAAAGGAAAAGATTTTTCTGGATAGGAAAATCTTTGTATGGTTATATACAGGAAGGTCTGAGTAAGTAATATAGAAGGTTTGAATAGGTAGAGAACAACTTCATATGTAATTAACTTGGTTATAAATACATGGAACAATAAAAAATATTTAAAGTTTTCCCTAAGATTAAACATTAATATACTAATGTAAATTAAAATATAAATTAATTTCTTATGCTTGGTAAGCATTGCTATTTTAGAAAGGGGATTATTTTAAAGAAATTAAGATTCATAAAGTTTTGATTAAATAAAAATCATTTTCAAATACCACCTTAAATTCCAAATTTCAAACATCTCTTTAAAAACTAAATTTGCTTGATTTAAAAACATTGGTGTAATTATGATAATTATTGCTAATCCTTGTATATCAATTGTATCTGTTTCCTAAGTATATATCTTTATAATATAAGGTTCAAGAGAACACCTTACTAAACTGATACTCTCCAAACTAAAATTTTATATAATGGCCTATTACCAACTCATACAGTGATAACCCAATAATTAAAAATCTAATTATATAATTTAATCTTTTATAGTTATACAAATATATTATACTCTCTATACTGAGAAGTAAACCTAGCTATATTTTTGAAAGACAATTGGGAGACACAAGCTTATTTAAAAGGTAACTTTATAAGATATAAAAAATGTTGTAATACCTTCCTTCAAGAAGGGATTAAAGTTCTCTTATTTTGTCCATTTCCTGCTTTTGGTTTGTCAACTAGTTTGTATGAACCCAAAAGAGTACCAAAGTGTGTAGACTGATATTCAAATGAGAAACTAAGGTCAATTTTAGGATTAAAACATCTTACCTAGCTTTTGCCCAGAGACCCATTGCTACAAAAATTGCAAAGCATATATAACCATTTCTTAAAATTCTACTGTCATAGATAATTGCTGTTAGTATCTAGTAATAGCCTTATAAACTGTTTTCTATACCTATAACTATTCCTACTTTATGAATATTAAATCCTACTGATATTATCAAAACTTATAAAATCATTTTAAAATTACACATAAAAATATTTGAGTCATTTCTTGTTATTTAAAGACTTGAGCAATAACAGGCCAGCAATACCATTGTCTTGAAGGTAAGCCTAATAATGCTCCAACTTATATCAACATTTTTCTTCAATTTTAAATAAGAAAAAAGGGGAAAACAGAATGCTACATGTGTCCACTAAATCTCCTGAAATTATTTGAAATATTTTTTTCCTTTAAATTGTGATACTAAAAGTCTCACTGCTGCTGAACAGTGCATGGAGCAATAGGATAAATCATATCTCAAAGGAGAAAGTTTAACAGCCATAGAAGCTCTATTGAGCTGTCAGGTAAGTAAAATCCATGGAAAGACTTCAATGGACCGGGATCCACCAATATTTTACTGCCCTAATCATTCTGTAATAGAATTTGGTATCTTTCCTAAATGAATAAAATATACAAATGCTTTGCCAGTGCAACATAGCATCTCCGGTAGCAATAGCTAAGTTTTGGGTTGATTTCAAATATTGATAAAAGGCAACCATATTAAGATGCCACTTCCTACAGAAAGTCTAAAAGCCATAAAGGCTTAATGTGGAAGTACTGCCACTAAATGTGTCTTGCTTTGACTTCTGAAAAGGAACTTGCAAAAAACCATGTTTAATTTGGATTCTTAATTTAGTCAAAGATCTAAGAAGCTGGAAATGTAAGTGGAATTGAACTTGTGTTGATTTTATGGACTGTTCTGTTAGAGAACATTCCTTGGGCAATCATAGCCACAAAGTCCCAACATAAAACTAGGGACTTTCCCCAAAAAGCAATTGCGTTAGTGTAGCCAATCAAGTAGCATCTTCATTGCACTTTCACATTCACCCTGATGTGAAAGGGTCCTCCCTCTCCATACTGCCCCTGGGCTGTTCCTCACTGGAACACTCTGCTGTGTTGGACTTGGTATTCCACAATTCATGAATTGCTTCTTACTCAGGAGAACTTTTTAAAGATCTGAGCTTATTTTAAACCAATATCTTTATCAATTTGTCTTTTGCAAGCACAGGGAAGACTGGGCAGGAGATCAGCAGGTGCTTGACACACAGCCTACACCACAGGATGACTATAGTAAATGCCTCTTGAATTTTAAGGGGCAATCCACACAGGGTTGACTGCCCACTGGAGGGGCTCAGTCCGGGTCACTGGTGTCAGGAAGGCTGAGCACCAGCCCCAATTTTGAAAGCTTGTGCACACATTCTAGTGTCTTACAAAACTCAGTTTTCCATGGGAGAGAGTGAATTTTTGGCAGAGTATGTGTCTCCATCTGGGTCCACAGGGCTTGGTTATGGGTTTGGGCTGTTGTGGGGAAGCATGAGAGTGGCGTGTGAGAGGGCCCGGGTCCTTATTCTAGAAGGTGTGTCTATATGTGAGCCCTCCCCTTACCCCCATGTCCCCATAACCTTAGTCTCTCTGCCTGCACAGCTTACATGTCCTCTCCCATCTGCTCGAGCTCTCCTCCCTCCCCTGCCCCCCAGCTTCTCCACATCGTCCATCTGCCCCTTCACTGGCACTTCCCCACCTGCATTGAAATACGCTGGGCTTCTCCATCTCAAAAAGCCAGCAAACCAGGCTTCTGCTGACCCTACACCCTGTGTCATTTACCAGCCTTTTCCCCTGAGTCCTCTTTGAAGAAGGAAAGAAATGCTCAAAAGAACTGTCCACACTCACCCCATTCTCTCCTCTCTTGTTTCATCTTGAACCTGATTCTTGGGCAGAGAGGGTGAGGCTCAGGCCCTGGAAGCATGTTTTGGGCTCTGGCAGTTGAATGAAGATCCAAGGCATGGTGGAAATACTGGTCATCATTTATTTGTAGGCACCCCCCATTCAGCCCCCTGAACCATTTTCATGGGCCCTTTTTATATACAGTCCAAACAGAAGGCACATTGCTGGACCTGGGTTCTTATTCTAGAAGGTGTACCTATACTTAAGCCCTCTAGTGTCCTTTGTAAAGCCAGATGACCAAAAGGAGGTGAATTAAAACCACTGGGCAAGGCTTTATTGGAACTATGCTCTCCGTCTAAACTCTCCCATCCATCAGAGTGTGTCCGGGAGAATCGCGCATGTGTTTGGGGGTACAGAAAATTTTAAAAGGCCCGGTTAGGAAGGGGAGAGCTTAAGGCAGGAAGAGAAGGTCAGAGGATCCTGCTGAGGTCAGAGTCCTTCCTGGATGAGTAGGAAAAGCTCGCTGATTGACAGGAGGCACCTCTACTGCTGATGTCAGCATCTGGCTGGCTGCTCCTCTGTGCATGTGGGCACCTGCCCCAGCCGCCCCTAACTGGTCACCCTGAACCAACCTAACATCCTTGTAATGTGGGTCTTTCTACTGTTGGTCCTCTCCCTTTACTCTCTGATCACTACCTTGTCACTCTCATCCAGTGCGGGGACTTGAAACATCTTGGTGTGACAATGACAGACTGAATATATAGCTCTACCCAAATCCTCTGTACCACACTTGTCTGGTGCATCCACTAGTCAACTGCTTTCCTCAAAATACCCATGTTGATACCCATGATGAGATTGGGGATGAGTCTCATTTTCCTGATGTTGAGGATTGAACACAAGAAATGCTGAGGCAAGTGTAGAAAGCAGATTTTATTTAAAAGAACAGAGAGAGACTTCTCAGAAGAGAAGGGGCCCCGGAGCTGGGTGACTGAGGAAGTGGGGGTGGTCTGCCCCTTTTATATATTTTAGATTTTCTTTGTTCTCATGTTTCTCCACCCCTATCCTTCCTGTGTGGCTAGTGACCAAAAGGTGGGACAAGAGGCAGAGTAATCCAGGGGGCAGGGATAAAGCCACCCAGGGGTATAGGGAGGAAGGGAGTGGCCCAGGAAGCATTTATTTGTTAACAAAGGCTTGTAGAGATGAACAATTCCCTGGGGGCAGGTGTCTTTGACAGCAGGTGGAAAAGGGGGAAGGGCACTAGGGGGATTTTATTTCCTCTTGAATCAGCACCCCCTATTTCTAACCCAACCATTTATTACCTACACTGACTGTTCTTTTGCTACTCTCCAGCCTCTATAAGCAGAAGTTACCTCCAGATTTTACTTCCCAAACCCTCTCTACTTGGTTCTCATATTATAATAAAAGGTGATGCCATCTCTCCACTTGCTGGGGGCAAGACATGTAATCATTGACAATTCTCTCCCTCTGTTTTTCCCCCTCTCTCTCTCCCTATATCTCTGTCTCTGTATCTCTCTCTCTCTTCCTCTCTCTCTCTCTCTCTCTCTCTCACACACACACACACACACACACACACACACACAATCTCCTAGAGAAGAACTCAGGGAATCTTGTTTGTGCTTCTTTCAAAACTCATCTAGAATCCAGCCATTTCCCCCACTTTCTCCATGGCCACCCTGGCTGGTGCCATAACATGTCTCATGCCAATCACTGAAATAGTCTCTCACTGCTCCTCCCTCCATGCTGGCCACCTCACAGTTGTGGCTATCTCAGCACTCACAGGAGCACTTTGATGCACAAGATCACATCAGTTCTCTGCTCAGAGCCTTGCACTGTGATATATTCCTCAGAAAATAGAGTCAACCTCATCACCAAGTCTGAATACACTGGTCACCCAGAACCCTCCAGCCCTGGACACTACTGTTCCCCTCTGGCTTGATCCACTTATGCAGCTTTCACTCCCTAGAGGTTTCTCACTTCCATCTCCACATCTGGAATGTTCTTTCTGACTAGCCGGCTCTTCCCCCAGGTAGCCAGGAATGTTTCCTCTGACTACCAGGCTCTTCCCTCAGGTATACCACAACTGCCTCCCTGCCTCCCACCCTCCATGTCATTCCTGTGTACTCATCTCAGTGAGGCCACCTGAAAACTCTAACAACTGTACCTAAAATCCCAAGTATCCACTCAGCACACTGTTACCCAATTCTGTGTCTGTTTCTTACACAGCTTTAGGCATCTTCTCACACTCAACCCAGTTGACTTATTTCCTACTCATCCTGCTCACCTCCTGCCTCCTCCCACTAGTACTGAAGCTTCTTAAGAGTAGAGATGTATTCTGTTTCATGCATGATCCTAGCCCAAATTCCTAGAGCCATGCCTAGCACAGGTTTGATGCTTCCTAAATCCACCTTGTTAAGTGGGTGAATGATCCTGCCAAGTCTAGTGTGTCCTCAGTTCATGGAGAATATTAAAGGCTATTTGTATTCATTCAGAAGGTAACTTGAAGAGGCTTCTTCTCTCTTGAAAATTCCTAAGAAAAACTCCTCCCCAGAGAACCAATCTGTTGAACCCAGGACACAAAGAAAGAACCACCAACTCCTCCCACCAACTCCAATTTTAAATCAAATTAAGCAAGCTTATATTGTGTACACAACTTAGCTGTACAGCAGCTGTCCCCTTCAAAAGGTGAAAAAGGCAGCACCTTGCTAAGAGCAGGGAGGTCTTTATAACACAAAGAATGACAAAAGTAGGTATCTTAGGAATTTACAACTGACAGGGTTCTGGCAAGTGTAACACAGAAGAAGATAGCAAATTAATGATTTACATGGCTTGACATCTTTGGATAGCGAGTAAACTCAGGTTCCAGCATGAGGGTGCTGCTTAGATTTTGAGGAGGGCAGTTACCTAATCAAAGCCAAACATTGTCTAAGCAAGTAAAACCAAAATAAACCTTTATGACCTTGTGTCGAGATGGCTTTTAATCTTAAAATAGAATTAGGCTAGTTTCATCACAATCTACCAAGTCCATGTCATTTCTCAGAAGCTCTTGGAGCTTCTCCCATTATAGAAACATTCCATGGCTCCCAGGGTTTAGGGAGCAGCAGCCTGGATCTCTCCCACTGTTCTGCATGGGCACCTCCTTTATAGTCTCCCACTCACCCTAACTTCAGTGACTCTTATCTCCTGGGAGATTGGGGCATGGAAGACTACTGGGACTTTCCTATTGGGAAGGGAACAACCAGGGCTGTACCTACTGCTCAGTGGGAGAAATAATGAAGCCAATGCTGGTTTAGAAGAAAGCAGGGGAGGCTCAGGAAAGACAAAGTCCCAACACAAGGTCAGCGCCATGGAATGCAGAGAGCAGGAAGTCTGGAATTAGAAAACCTGGATTCTAATATTACCTCTGCCAGTGCCTCCTCTTAGAAAGGGAACTGTCCACAAGCCCCACCTTTACACCTTAGTCCTCACATCTGAACACAGGTTGCACTGCATGACAGCTTTGCAAAGTCACCCAAGTATGAGGACTCCAGGGACTGTGTCAGGCATGAATTATTCCTCATCCAAATTCTTTCTACACAGTTTTGGGCAGGGCAGCTGAGATGCTCCCTGCATGAACTCCCTGCTGAGTCTTTCCCAAGTATGTAAATCAAGTGATTCCTTTTCACAAAACCACAGACAACTTTCCCTATCATTTCTAAGAACTGAGGGAGCTGGGCTCTTCTTTTTTCCTTAATGTTTCATTAATGTCTCCAAAAGTGCAAAATAAAATTCTTTCTCCGAAGACAAAGGATTCCGCATGGTTAACATCCCATGACTTAACATTTCCTCTTTCCTCTTACTCTCACAATATAATTCCACAATATACTAATCCATACACATGATTTTCCTATGAGAGAGGGCCAAACACACAGTAGTTATCTTTCAATTCCACGTGTTGAGAGTCTTTGTCCCTGTTTGGGTGCCACTTGCCATCCATGTTCCTTGTGGGCAGTGGGGATGAGGTTCCCTGACAAGGTAAAGGGATGGGTAAAAGAAATACAATGGCAAATAATGGCAGAATGCAGAAAATAGTTTTAAAAGGTGGAGGCTGGATGGGCCTGCAACCAGATGGTTCTGGTTTTGAGAATCTAACATCTGGCTTCTAGCATGTGGCTTCTGGCATCTGGCAAAATGGACCCCATGTGTTCTTTATTTATATCAGGGAACTTCAAAGGCCTTCCATCAAACATTCTTTACCAAGGTAGGAAGAAGACAGGGACAGGTAAGCTAACTCAGTACCTAACGGGCTACACCCATTCCCACTGATGCAATAAGCACTTCCTCAGCAGAACAGAAGAGGTGGGCACTTGCATTAGGCAGACCTAACTGTGGAATGCCACAGAAGGTTCAAAATGCCAGCTCATCTCTCCCCTGGCTACAATGTGAAAGAGAAGTTCTTCATACATTCCAGAGATGGCTTCCCCCACATGCGCTCCTGTGTGCTTGTGGGTGGGCATCCTTGCATGGGTTTGTACCTATGTCTACCTGTTTTTCTCTGCCCCTGAGCTTGTGGATGAGAGAGAAAATATCTAGGCACACATCTTCTTCTTTTAATCATCAATTCTTAATAAATATGGATTAAACATCTATTTTATGTGTAAACATCTTTTATTCATGGCAGGAAGTGGGTAAACATCATGGCCATGACATCATCCTTGACCTTAAGGGACTTCTGGCCTCAAGAACACACAAGAATACACACCATATATATTAGTCAACTTTTCATCAGTGTAAAAAAGATATCAGCAAGTGCAGTTAACAGTATTAGCTATCTGTTTCCTGTTGAAGAAAAATACTAGAAAAATTAATGTTACATTCTAGACATTTTATAGAAACCAACACTCTGTTAATTGCCTGACCACCTAACAGAACTTGTGAGTTATTAATTTTAAGAGCATCTTTATTTTTATTTGTTTACACAATTTAAAGTGAACTTATTTTTTGAGCCATGTAAACCAAAATATAGTTAGATTCATTTTCTATTTAAATTTTAGTTTATGGGTGCTAATTTGTCTGCCATTTTTTAGACCATGTACATGATATATGGGCACAAACACATATGTCAATACAAGAATACAATACACAGGTATCCACATGTACATAAAAGAGTCAAGAAACAAAGATTTTGTAACTTTTTGTAAGTGGACCTCCACAAGTAGGAGGCAATGTTACAGATGTTTATTAAAAGCCTCTATTAGATTCAAACTGTTAGAAATTAAAATAGAGCTCATCAGACTTTTACATTATGACTTAAATATAGGAGAGGCATGTATAGTTGGAAATTCTAGGTGTAAAATCTAACAGCCATGACAGACAGTGAAATCAAAGATTTCAGGCCAGCTATTTGTCCTTGATGGCTATCAGATTTGTTCCCAACATCACCATGTCTATGTCCTTAGGATTTTTTAAAATGAGTTTTCCTAATGTGTTTGAGAGTTAACCTCAAACCACTGAACAAAAGAGAATGCAAAACCTTTATAGTTAAATTAAAAAAAAAAACTAATCAGAATTGGTCTCTGAATGAAGAGAGAGTGCAAAACCTTTATAGTTAAATAAAAAAAAACTGGTCAGAAACATATTAATTTAGGCACATAGGATCAAATGTAAATGTACCATAAATAATGAGCTCAAAAATATAGAATTTTTAAAAACAGCAGTTCTAAAAAAAGCACATGGCCATAATGCTTTAGTAAAAGAGCATGCAGAACATCTTTATCAAACCAGAGTGCAATTTTAGCTTAGATTAGGTTCAGTTTATTTTATTTTTCTCTCTCTGTGCTGTAGCATTTAGGGAGAAACTTGTTAAGAAAGCAGGATAGCACAGTGTAAAAGCAGATAAGATAACCAGCCAAGCCATAAGCAGCTTGGATTTAAAAGTGACATGTTTCCCCTTATGTCTTAAACAATTCTCTGAAAGCCTTATAAATCTTGCTGGCTCTGTAGACCTTTGAAATATACATTTTAAATGTAAGCTTAGGAGACAGAGATTTAGCAGAAGTTAAGAAGTAAGGAAAGCTGGTGTTTTGAGCTTGAGAGGCAAAACCTCATGTACAGAGTATTTTAACCATTTTTCACTTCCCCTGTTAATAATAAGTCCAGGTTTGAATGCAGAAAATTCTTTTTTTTGTTTGTTTGTTTGTTACTGGAGATTGAACTCAGGGGTACTTGACCACTGAGCCACACACATCCCCAGCCCTATTTTGTATTTTATGTAGAGACAGGGTCTCACTGAGTTGTTTAGCACCTTGCTGTTGCTGAGGCTGGCTTTGAACTCGTGATTCTCCTGTCTCAGCCTCCCTAATTGCTGGGATTACAGGCTTGTGCCACCGCGCCAGGCTTGAATGCAGAAAATTCTTAGGCATATCCTTTATCTCAACTGTGATTATGTCATCCCCTACTATTACTTTTGAGGATGAGCCTTCTCTTGGAACAAATGAAAGAGAACAGATCATGGACACCTATGTGGAGAAAGCTGTCTCTTTGGCTAGGGGACATCTACCCAATCCTGGAACCTATAGGGGTCAGCAGTTTCTGCCTTTCCTTCCATAACCTCTGGCTGGGATCTCACTCAGAAGGGAGAACACTAACTTTTGATCACTATTTTAATTGAAGAGAGGACATTTGCCAGCTAGTTGTGTCCTTAAAATTCCTTACATATTCTCTTTGTCCTTTTGGGTCCTCATACTCACAAGGTTATGGTTTTTGTATTATGCTCCTCAACTTGAAGTAGGAGGCAAGCCTGTTAGTGCTCTGGGTGATGTCTCCACTGGAGAAAAGAAATAATTTGGATTTCTGAACTAGGGCAGATGAGTGGTAGTTTTACTCTAATTAACTTAGACAGATTTTTAATCCTCCCTATGTAGAAGGTTAGGAAGATTTATGGGTCTCATGTTGTCTCAGAAAAAAGCTTGTGACTCTTAAAAGTCTCTTTTGATAGTTATCAGGCACTTCTGTCTATGAAAAATTCCTTTATATCCTGCAGCTTTACTTACATTTGGTGGGGGTTCATTTGCTCTTTCAGGGGCAGTAAATAAAGATGAGGGCTGAGGGTCAAGACCTGATCTAGGAGGCTTATGAAGTGGAGAGTCAGTGAGAATTAATAATAGAGCTGAGGGTTGGCAAAATAAGGGCCTTGAGTGAAGGTAAATGAAAGCTTGGAGGAAAGGAACCTCAGGTCATTTTCCTTTTTGTTGCAGAATATTGTCTAAGTCATGGAAGATTTGGGGGTCAAAGTTCCCAAATTCCAAATACAAGCAATTGATTTAGGTTGCCTAATTTAGATAGTGGCCAGACCTGAACACTAAGCCTAATGAGTTGTGTAATTTTGAGGTTGGGTTGGAAGTGGAGGATCTTAAAATTATTCATGAAATGACCTAAGGGGGAGTCTCATGGAATAGACTGGGTAGCTCTCATGTTGGATAGGTTTGACCAGAGGGGCAGGTGAGATCAAAGCATCATTTAATGTCTCCTTTCAACAGACAGAGTTTTACCTGAGAATGAGAGGGCATCTGCTTCAACAATCTCAATGGTGGGTGATATCCAGGGTCCAGATGACCCAAAAGGTGGAGGGTCTCAGGTAGCTTGCTTCTGCAGGAGACCAGAAGGGATCTTACCTCTCCAAAGAATGAGGAGAATAATTATGCATGCAGAAACAAAATGGCAAAAGGTGGTCTCTGATCCAGAGCTTTAAGTGCAGGAAAGAATTGGAGGGGAGAAGATTAGAAGGAAGATGCCTCCAACATTAACAAAGGACCTCATACATGTATCCTCGAGGCAGCAAAAACCTAACCCAGGAATGAGGTTGGTTTTGGGTTATCTTCCAGCCACCATTTAACCAAAGTGGACTGGGAGAGTGTGAAGAGCCCCCTTCTATAAGGTGGAAAGAAAGAGAAAAAAGGGAGGGGGAAAAACTTGGTAGAAGTTCATTATGACAGGGAGTCAGATTTCAGTACCAAATGAAAGCAAATGAAAGAGAATAAAGACAGAAAAAGAAATGGAGACAGACCTCAATGGATCAGTGATGGTTTATTAAGCAGTGGAGGGGCATATTTTCAGGAGGGAAAGTGGCAACTGCCTATAATAATGGTGGAGTTTTATAGGGTTTAGAGGGGCTGAGTCCTAGCAGGAAATGTGTTGGTTACAGCTGGAGGGAGACCTTGGGCAGTCAGGGGAATGCTATAGATAAGGAAAATTGCAACAAGTTCAGAGCCCATTACTCTCCTTTTCTTCTTGGGGTTTTTATTTTCCGTATTCTTCAACCTCTGTAGCAGATTCTCTCAGAGAAAGCACCTGATGCTTCTCCAGACAGGGGGCTCCTGGCCTGACTCATGGACCTGATGAAATCACCATGGGACTTTTGGAACAGTGTTCCTTTTGTATCCTACCACCTTACCTACCAGTGTTCACCTCACCCTCCAGGGGACCCCTCATCAATCTTGGTGATAAATCATTGCTCCTGTGGGTGATGAAACTCTGGTCTCTCTGAATCATCCCACAAGCCATCCATCTGCAGGCCTCTGGCCACTCCACACCCCAACAGAACAACAGAATAGAAAATTGCAAGTGACCTTGGAGATCTATGTCCTACACCACCCTGGGTAGAGAAAACACAGAGGTAACGGGGGTGAGATTTCTCCAAGGTCATCAACCAGTTGGAAACACAGGCAGGACCAGATCCAGGACCCCAAATGGCAAGTTTCCAACCTTATCTCCTTGACTTCAACTGGATTTGACCCACCAAACCTCTCTTTCCTTAAAGCACTGTCTTCTGGCTCTGCTCAGCTTCCCCAGGTGTCCTCTTTATTGTCCTGGATGAGCAAAACTTTCTGCCTTAATGCCTTAGGAAGCTGCTTCCCTTGGTCTGCCTCTCAGTCATTGGACCTGAGCCCATATTGTGGAGCTCAGTTAGAGTCAGATGTGGTAATTAATGCCTAAGGGTGCTGCAAATTCATCCCACCCTGCAGACCCCAAGCCCCTGGTCTCTCCATTCTTCTCTTTGGGATCCCATAGAAAAGAGGCTGGGCTATTTTCTGGTTCCCATACTGGGAACATTCCAGGGAGCAGAAGAACCTGTGATATTGCAGGACAGGGTGGCACAGTAAGATTTAGGAGGCAAATACAGCACACCTCTTATTTCTGTAAATAAAGTTTTATTGAAGCACAACCTCATCATTGGTTCACCTGTTGTCCCTACCTTTGTGCTATATCAGTAGAATTACTATCAGGACAGAGACCACAGAGCCTGCCATGCCAAAAATATTTACTACTGGGTCCTTGCAGAAAAAGTTCTCTAAACCCAGATTTCAACAAAGAAGTGTAATGTTAAAGGCTTTATCCTCAGAGTGGCACTGTTGGGAGGTGGTGGAACCTTTAGCAGGTGGGCCTTGTGAGGACATCCTAATAACTACCCACCCTCTCAGGAGCTCATCCACTCCTGTGAGAACTAACACAACCTGAGAGACCAGCACTAATCCCTCACAAGGAAAACCATGACAAATCACCTACTTCTAGGCCTACCTCTTAGAGGTCCCCAACATTTCAGTACATTTACCAGGACAGCAAGTTTCTAACATGTAAATTTTTTTTTGTGTGGTTTTGGGGATTGAATCCAGGATCTTGTGCATGTGAGGCAAGCACTCTATCAACTGAGTTATATCCCAGTCCATAACATGAAATTCTGAGTAACAAACTCCATCCAAATCTGTCCAATAAATATCTGGTAGACTGACCCAATATTCTGAAAAACAAAAATAATCAATTAATATTTATTGAGTAGATACCTTTGCTGTTATTTGTGCTCAATGCCTTTCCATCTGAATTATCTCATTTCTTATTCAAACAGTGAAGAGAAGCTTTATTTATTATTTAAAAAAAATTTTTTTTTGGTTGTAGATGGACACAATGTCTTTATTTTATTTATTTTTATGTGGTGCTGAGGATCGAACCCAGTGCCTCATGCATGCGAGGCAAGTGCTCTACCACTGAGCTACAATACCAGTCCCTTTATTTATTCTTGAGGAGCAAGAAATTGGAAGAATCTGGGGCTCGGGGAATTTTAGCAATTGGCCCTAATTCACACTGACAGACATTTGTGCAAAATTGGATTTGAGTCCATGTTCTGTTCCTTCAGAGCTCATGCTGCTTTGCCACTGTATCCTGTCATGGCTAAAATACTAGGCACAGGACACAAAGAAAGCCTGCAATGATGGCACCGATGACCATGATGAGGTTGTTCTTTGTCCCCAGAATCAAGGTTCCAAGCTACTTACTCACAGAAGGAGTGATTTGGCCATAACCCACCTGCCTGTCTCTTGTCCTTGATGTTGACCCTGATGTTGCTCTTGATGATAAGAGGCTCCCTGGTAAAATCCATGGATACTGGAGCTGGACACACATGATCAAGGTTAGTGGAGGGCTCTTTTCAAGGCAAATAGGGGTTGACCAGCAAGAAATAAATGAATAAATAAATAGATGAATGAGTAGATAGATGAACATCAATAGCACTGCAGCCTCCAAGTTCTAACAGGACTGAGTAACTAGTTTCAGCAAAGTTTTATTCTGTAAGACACAATCAGGGAATTAAGCAAATGGTCAATAAACAACCAGGTAATAAATAGCCTTTCCTTCATTGACTATGAGTCCTTGACAAAGATGGACAAAACCCAGCAGAGCAGAGGATTGGGAGGGGGAAATAAAGACAGGGCCATGGAAGTCATCCTTGGGAGAAACTTCTGTGGGGATCTTTTGGGTTTGACAAATGAGTCTTTCCTGTGCCAGCAAGTGGCCAGGATGTACCAGGAGAAGTGGAGCTTATTATTATCCCCCCAAATGAGGGAGAATTTGGAGATTCTGAGGCAACTTTATGGGGCACAGGGGCCCTAGAATAGGCAGATTAGAGAAGGCAGGAGGAGGGTGTCTGGAATGTGGATTAAGAGGATAGTCCTGGGGGCTGGGATTGTGGCTCAGCGGTAGAGCGCTTGCCTCGCATGCATGAGGCCCTGGGTTCGATCCTCAGCACCACATACAAAGCAATAAAATAAAGACATTGTGTCCATCTACAACTAAAAAAATATTAAAAAAAAAGAGGATAGTCCTGGGGAAAAAAGGGCTCATTTCTGTTTGCTGTGGCAGGAGCAGGTAAGGGACTAGGATCAGAAGTGTCCTGTCCTCAATGATAGGCAACTTGCTCTGTTTTGCTGCTGAACCTTTGGTGACCCCTGAGAGCCCCACATTTAGACAATTCTGCCACACAGAACTGCTTTGCTGAGTTGAGCTTTAGGAAACTCCAGCAAGGGCACTCTATAGCATCCTAGGGCTGCCAGAACAAAGCACCACAAACTCAGTGGCTTTGTAATTGTTTTTCTTTCTCAGTTCTGGAGGGTAGATATCAGAGATTAAGAGGTCAGCTGGGCTGGATCCCTCTGAAGGCTTGAGGGAAAATCTACTCCATTGATCTATACTGGTTTCTGCTGATTTGTGGCAATATTTGGTGTTTCCTGGTTCACAGGTGCACCAGCTACCTCTGTACTTATGCTCATATAATGCTCATTTTCCATGTTCAAGTCTCTCTGTGTGTAGACTTCCCCTTTGTGTGAGCCCAGCCAAGGGCAGATATAAGACTGCTAGCCACCAGCCACAGGGAACACAGACCCAGGGGAAGGACTGCCAAAGGGGACCCCTGCAGGAGACCTCACCTAAGTGAGGCCAAGGGCCCCCCAGTTCTGCGCCAGAGTTCCTGCCAACCAGTGGGAGCACAGGAGAGGGCCTAAGACCACCTTTGGGGACAACCTAGGGACCCCAGCCAAGGTCACTCCAACTGCCATCTTGAGGTACCTCCACTACAGCCGCCACCATCTTTAGTGGCAGTAGTGTCTATCTGGGGACACCTACTGGGGACTGGAAGTGAACTCCAAGGTGAGATACAGTTAATCTGTAGTGTCACTACAAGATAGGATAGATACTGCCATACCTCAGATTGGCATTGCAAGAAAGGAAGATATATAATCAACATGAAAAAACAAGGAAAGAAAGTGCCCCAAATAAAACCTAGATACTACAATAATAATAGAATCCATTGACAGCACAGTTGATGAAATGTCAGAGAAAGAATTCAGAATGTACATAATTAAAATGATCTGCAAATTAAAGAATGACTTAAATGAGCAAATATACACAAAAATTGATCAATCCAACAAGGAAATAGGAGAGAAAATAAAGGCAACCATTGATCACTCTAACAAAGAGATAAGAGAACAAATACAGGTAGCAAAAGATTAAGAAAAATCTAGAGATTGTGAAAAAAATCAGAAACTCTTGAAATGAAGAAACAAATAAAAAGAAAGTATCACCAGCAGACTAGATCACTAGGAAGACAGAATCTCAGATAATGCAGACAAAATATACAATCTTGAAAATAAAGTTGACCATACAGTGAAGATGGTAAGAAATCATGAGCAGGACATACAAGAATTATGGGATAGCATGAAAAGACCAAATGTAAGATTTATTGAGATAGAAGAAGGCACAGAATTTCAAACCAAAGGAATGCACAATCTCTTCAATAAAATAATATCAGAATTGTAAATTAAATAAATTAATCAATAAAAAAGGAAAGAGAACACAAGCATCAAGGAACTGTCTTTTGGCTAAAGGACGTCTCCCCAATATTGGAACCTCTAGCTCCTGAAGCCTCTAGTGGCTAGCAGTTTCCACCCCTCCTTAAATGGATGACTGGATTTAACTGCTGCCTCACCAGTGTGGTCATAACATCTGTGCTTTCTCAGGGGTGGCCATGAAAAAGATACAAGCCCCTGGATTATCCACCCTTACCATGTGACTTGTAAACCCTGGGAGAACATGGGACCCCTTTTTGTAATGAATATTGACCTGTCTGTGTTGAGCCTACCATTAGTGAATAAACTTTGGGGGGAGAAAAATTGGGGCCTCACTTAGGATAGAGAATTATAGCTGAGTCTAATTTGCATTTTTGGCACAATTTGAGTTTTTAAAACAAGGTCTGAGAAGCCCTTAGACCTGCACATAGGAACTTAGGACTATGTGCTAGAATAGGCTGAGTTGTACAATGGTATTCAAATTTATATTTCCCTCTGATGGATACACTTTTGTATTGGAGAGTTTGTATTGAAACCTGCCTGTGCCTGCGCCAGCACAAAGGGAAACCGAGTCAGGTGAGGGAGCCTCGGATGACAAATCACTCACACACACACACATAGAACAAGGCAAGAGACTTTTTTTATTGAGCTCAGGTCCCTCTTTATATATGCTAAGAGGCCCTTTGTCCTCCAAGCCTACAGGGTGCATAGGGTGTGACTATTCCATTAGCACCTTGCTGCTATTCACAGGAATGCAGCTATTGTTATATTATGGAACTATGGCCAAAAGCACATGATTGAAAAACCTGATATTGTTGTACTTTATGTACTGCGGAAGCCCTCAGGCCAGCTCTCTCCCACAGAAACCAGGGTTGGCAGCAGAATAACATTAGGGGTAAAGGCTGGAATAAAGAATTTATGATCACTGTAGGCCTAAGGAATCTCCAGAGGGTGAAGAGAACATCTATTGGCTGCTGAATGCTTAATGCCCTTTCCCCCTAGGAATTTAAGCCAAAGGTGAATTGAATGTCTGTGGGTATAAAATCTCCCTCTTTGCAGTCCCAGAAGCTAGCAGAGCACATAGGAGCACAGAAACAACAACAGTCTTGTAAAGGCTTAATATGTGAACAAAGAGAACCCAGGTATTTCCTTATGAACCACTGCATGTAAAATGTCCCTCTCTCAAGGGCAAGAGTCTGATCAGCAAGGGGAGGGGAGAGCTCAGGAGAAGTGAGCATGGAAAAGTGCAGTAGAACTCATTCAGAAGTATATCTGTTACTGGGGCATTTGCTCAGCACTGCTTGATCCACCAGTCACCATAAGATATCCTACCAGGGCTGTTTGGAGAGGAGGTTGGGGAGAAAACTTTGGGATTCACTGAGGAGTCACCCTGTCCAGAATCTCACACTTGTTTCAACCCTTTGTATCTCCCCATGCATCTAAAGGCAAACTGGGATTAGGGATGCTGTCTACTAACACAGATGTGTTCTGAGCCTGGATAGAACAGTGAGAAATGGCTTTGGAAGAACCCAACATGCCTACCCCACAGGACAGGTGATGAGGAGCATAGATAGGCTGTGAATCCTGTCAGCCAAGTCTTGCAGAATTGTGGCTTGCACTAACTGCATTTAATTGACTAATGGGTGTACACTATGTCCTCCACAAAGAAAGAATGGGAGAGAAAGATGCCCCTCAGAAAGATGTGGGGTGAGGAGGAGCTGACCTCAGTGGTGATCCTAGATGAACCCCCATCTTTTAGTGGCATCCTCTCCTTCACAGAAACTCTTAATTAAGCTTCTCCACAAATCTTCACTATAATTAATTTTAGGACTATCAGGAAAAGAGTCTCTACAAAGGAGTTCAATGTAAACTTCCTATTTCCTATTGCTCTATCTTACTTGACCACCAGCCTGGAAGAGATCAGCACATCAGGTACTGACTGCCCTTTTACTAGTTACTAGTTTTTCCACAAATATTTATGGACTATCTAGTACAAGTATATGTAAATATCACACGACCAGGAGAAGATGAATTAAACCACTCAGCAAGGCTTTATTGGAATGCGCGCCCTTGGACCAAATCTCCCGTCCATCAGAGTGGGTCAGGAGAAATGGCGTTGGAGATTCTGTGCATAGAGAATTTTAAGAAAAGCCAGTCAGGAAGGGGAGGGCTTGGGTACATGAAGAGAAGGCCAGAGTCCTTCCTGATGGGTCAGGAAAACTCACTGATTGACAGGAGGCGTGTCCACTAGTGACGTCACATCTGGCTTGCAGCTCCGCTGACCAGCTTCCTTATTTGGGCATCCTAGACCCTGACCAGACCTGACATTTCGGCCTTTTTGGTAATACAGGACAGCAGATTCTGTCTGGCTGCTTTGAGCGGGATTAGGGGCGTCGAGAGATGGGGGTGTGGCCGGGACTTTGGTCAGGCAGGGAGGCAGGGAGCATCTGGTTGTCAGTCATGTTGCTTGAATGTAGAAACATCACCTGTGGGTAGGAACAGAAGCTTGGGAGAGATTACTGATTAGCAGAAAAAGAAGGGAGGCTGCTGAGAAATTTTGAGTTTGGTGGGAGTCCAGCATGATGGGAGTTTAAGGCTGCTCTATTCTGTAATGAAATTTGTTTAAGTTTTTAAAGTAGTGGTTACTGCATAAACAAGTCCTCTTGCCTTATCACAGAGGAAGTGAATGGGGGCCAAGGAGAGCCCTACTATTACCAATAGAAATATGGCCCTTTTTGTCCTAGAAAGGGAGGTGGTAACAAGTCATGGTAATTCAGCCTCATTGTACAGTTAAGTAACAAGGCGGAAGAGGACAAGGCATGGAAACATAGTATTTAATTTTTAATGTCACAGATATCTATCTCTAAATTATTTTAAATGCCCAGGAACGGCTGTGTTCTTGGTTTTGCTAGGTGTTTAAGATGAAGCAAGTCAAATTGACTTCTGTTCTTACCTATTATAAAGAGTCACCTTTTTTCCTGGGAGGCATCCTTGAGGAATTTGAAGGCAGCACATTAGCTGCTAGTGCCACCTGCTAGTGCCATCTGCGTTAGGACAGGTCGAGGTCTGGCGAGGTCTGATGCTGATGCTGCTGATGCTGCTTCCCCGGGAAGCCTGAGGGACAGTTTCCCCTCTTCTGTGACCTTCCTCTTCATTGTATGGCATTTGATTGGCTCTTCAATTCTCTAATGGTCTCAGTAATCTCCCTGATTGGGAGGTTCTGCGGCCCAGAGATGTAGAACGCATTAGAGAAGTTTCCTCACTCCTTGGATTCAGGTTGACTCAAAGGGCAAAAGCCAAATACTGGTTTTTTTGCCCTTTAATTTAATTTTAGTTTTTAAGTCTTGATCTTAAACACCCAGCAAGCCAATCTCATCAGTTATAAAGTAAGGGTACTGGGCTTTAACTTTAAGGCCTATTTATCCTATAGGCGATGGCTGATTTATTTTAAAATAATCTGGGTTGCTTATTTTTGAAGTAGTACATCTGTAAAACATTAAGAGGCAATAGTTAGTTTCAGGAAAATACAAAATAAAATTAACAGCAGCAAAACATTTAGTGTGTGTAACAGCTTTCTCAAAGTTTGGCTGAGTTATATATTATGTCCCTGTTTGAGGTCTTAATGATCTTTACAAGAAAATTAATCCTTTGAACATATCTTTAAATAAATTGGAGTCTCATCTATTTTGAAGCCATTGTAGTAAGCTGGAAGACAGAACTATCTCAGGTAAGACAGGGCTCTTTGTAAACTCTTAGCAGAATATTAAATAGATTAGGTCCTCATCTATTTAAAGATCACTTTGATGTAAAATAATTTAAAGTCTTATCTTATCGATGATAGGTTCAGTTATAAAACATAAATGATATGAATGGATACCATACAAGTTCAGTTTGGAGAACATCAGCTTGATAAAACATTTTAAAGCTTCTATTTTAAAGACTGTGTACCTGGAAGATATGAACACATTTAATATAGGATCAGAATTACATTGATGTTATTACATTAAATTTAGTTTTGAAAGAAAAATTTAGATGTTAACTTTTAAATTAGTCATAAACATAAACCTTAGAAATCTACCTTTCATTTAGATCCACATCCCCAAATAATCCTTGTAAATATTGAAGTTAGGCAAATTATTCCATTTCAATGATAAGAAATACCTTATGTTATTTATAGTACTTTAAATGAAACAGTAAAAGCCTTTAGAGATTTAAAACCCTTTGAGTTGAAAGAAAGGACAACTGAGTTTAACTTTTAGATTTAAATTAATTAAGCTCATATTAGTCACATGGTGGCTATCCTCTGAGGGAAGCAAGGAAGTTTCTGTAACACAGAGAGTTATTAAGGTAAGTGTCTTAGGAATTTACAAGTGATAGGGTAATAAAGAGAGGCAGAAGGCAAACACTGACTTATATCAAGACATTAGACAAGCATATTTAACAGTAACATTTTCCCTTGAAGAAATTTTTGACAATGAGATATATATTAGACATTTTATAGACATTAACAAGTTATTAGTCCTTTGACCACGTGGAAAGACTTGTGAGTTGAGTCATTTTAAAGATGTCTTTATTTTTGTTTACCCAATTCAAATTGAACCTTTTAAATCATGTGAATTAAAGGTATTTGGATCCATTTTTTAATTTTAGTTTATGAACACTCCATATATTAGATTTGATATATAAACACATGTAAACAATACACAAGACAAAAACTTGTATAGACATCACATGAAAAATAGAGGACTCTTGAATTAGAGTGTAAAAAACTTTTATAGTTGGATAAAATACATCTGATCAGCAGTTTTAACTTTAGCGTGCAGAATGAAAGTTTTAAGTTTAAAAATGTAAGAGTGAAGAGTCCTAGAGAAAGCAAGCCAGCTGCAGACATCCAGCAGCGGCCTGTCTGAGTGGCACAGAGGCAGAGGGAGGTTCAGGGAGGTGCTAGCCTATCTTAGCGCGCAGCACGGACTCAGGGAGAAACGCAGGAAGGCAGAGTGGGCAGGCTCTGCTCAATGCCCATTTCTGCCCTCTGGTGCTGGGAGCGAGGCCGGCTTTGTTTTCTTGGGCCAGAAGCTGCTGGGACACTGCTACGGCTTTGGAGAGGGGAGGCGGGAGAGCGCAGCGAGAAGAACTTGAAAAGACAGAACAGAGGGGAAAGAAGGGAGGGGCAAGAGCACGCTCCCAACAAAGCCTTGGTGAAAGGAATTTCTGTCCGTTTCCCCATTCAGTGATCAGTGAAGATTTAAAAATCAAAAGTTCCTTGTGATTTCTCAGTGGCCCTGGGAGGAGTGGACGGGAACATAAATTGGCGTCCCAAAGAATGCTTGCGCCCAGGGGAGAACGGGGCCAGGCAGAAAATTGAAGCGTCCTCTGAAATTTTCTGGGGCCTGGACAGCAGTGGCAATTGGCTAACAACAGAGACTGGGAACGTCTTCCCAATCTTCGTGGCCTCGAGTGGACACAGTGCCCGCTGGACAGAGGGCCCATGCGCACGTGCGAGTTACAGGATGGGCCTCTGGAGTGAATGGTGGGGAAGGGGCAAGCCAAGAAGCCAGAGGAAGCGGGGACCTACCTCACTCTTGTCGGTCCAGGTGGGGAAGACAGGGAGTGGCTCAGAAATTCTCCCGGTTCTCCCAGTTCGATTGGGAGGGCCTGCCTCAACCCCGGTGCGGAAGAGGTTGAAAACCCTCCCGGGTTTCCGGCACCATTATGTAAATATCACACGACCAGGAGAAGATGAATTAAGCCACTCGGCAAGGCTTTATTGGAATGCGCGCCCTCGGACCAAATCTCCCGTCCATCAGAGCGGGTTGGGAGAAATGGCGTTGGAGATTCCGTGCATAGAGAATTTTAAGAAAACCCAGTCAGGAAGGGGAGGGCTTGGATACAGGAAGAGAAGGCCAAAGTCCTTCCTGATGGGCCAGGAAAACTCGCTGATTGACAGGAGGCATGTCCACTAGTGACGTCACATCTGGCTTGCAGCTCCACTGACCAGCTTCCTTATTTGGGCATCCTAGACCCTGACCAGACCTGACAGTATATATATAATAAATATATATAGTAAATAACTATGTGTAGTAAAATATATATAGTAAATAAATATAGATAGTAAAATATATATTTTGCAAAATTTTTGTAAATTATAAACATTATAAATTTTATAAAATATATATTTTGTAAAATATATATAAATATATGTATTGTAAAATATATAACTTGTAAAAGTATTTTGTAAAAATGTGTTTACAAATACAAAATGTAATAAGAAAGACAGATCCTTTAACGAGGTCTCTGGCTCTGGGCTAGAGCTTCACAGAGATGTTTACATTTCAAAGATAAGAGAAGATGTTACTAATTGGGCTCCATGGTAGCAATTTCCTCCATGGAGGAAAGAAGGGGAGAAGAAACTCTCCCCTTCTCAGGTGCTGTCCTTGAAGGGTTAACTTGCTCAGAACAGTGAAAGAAAAAGCTGCTTTTGTGTGAACTTCTGCAGTGTATGAACTTCTGAGCCCTTTATGCCCTTACACACTGGACATAAAGTTCTGAAACTACCTGAACTTGGGGTTAATTGATTACAGAAAAACTTCGCCCTCTGAACTGGCTGCAGCCAAATAAAACTGTTTCCGCTGTCTTCAGTGTCTTGCCTGGTCTGTCCCTACTACAATCTGATACTGGTCTTGAAAATCAGGATAGGGTCCTTGTTCCCCTGGTGTTGAAGAGTAATCACTCAAGAAATGCTGATGCAAAAAAAAATGTGTTATTTAAAGGATAGGAGAGAGAAAGCGAGGGGAGGAGATAGTGTAATGCCCAGACTCGAGACCACCAGGAGTCCGATTCTGATGTAATCACAAAAGGGACTTTAATTCAAGCTCGAGCAGGGTCTGCCAGCCTATACCAATGCAGTGGGTTAGGAAGCACGGCCCCGAGTCTAGGGGAGCAGGGATTTTTATGGGTTACAATCGCAAGCAGGGGAGCACATGCCTTGGCGGTACATGATTGGGTAAGGGAAAGCACGTGCAGGGGGAACAGCAGTAGGATTGGATGGGGATGGGTGAAGTCATTGGGTGGTCAGTGACCTTTAGACTGATAGGTGTGGCTACAATGGGCCCAGTTGACCTTTAGGTTGTTGATAGGTCTGGCTACAGTGAGCTCATTGCCTGGCCTTCTGATTAGCTGACTCAAGTTGCAGAACCACTTTTTGGCGCCAGGGAGGGAAGCCGTTGATTGTGTTGCAACTTCCAGTAACTGGGTGGGGGACCTAGGGCTCTGGACAAGAGGCCTAGAGTCACAAAATGGCTTTAGTTTGGTCCTTTCAATAGTGATAGATAGATAGATAGATAGAGAGAGAGAGACTCCTCCAGAGAGGAGTGGGGTTGAGAGCTGGTGACTGAGAGAGTTGGAAGTGTCTTGCCCCTTTACAGATTTTAGATTTCCTTTTTCTCAAGCCCCCTCCTCTTATCTTATCAAGCCTATGTGGTGACTAAAATGCAGGAAGAGAGCTGCAGGGGGTGATTGCTTGTGTTGGAAAAAGTGATCCTTACCCTCCTCCTCTTATTTGACTTTGGGACCAAAAGTCAGAGAAAGAGCTTCCCGGGGGTACTCATTAACACCTCCTTGCTGGGAGAAACAATTCCCTGGAGGTGGAGGTAACCTTGGTACCAGGTTTTGAGGAGGGGGGAAGTGCTCTGGAGATATTAACATTTTATTTCCATTTGAATTAGCCCCTATCTTTGTGACCCAGACATTCATTATCTATACTGACAATCTGTCCGTTGCCCAGTCTCAGTGGCTGAGTCTGCAAGGCAGCAATGTTCAGAGTTGGAACTTTTGAGGGGTCATTGGATCATGAGACCTCTCATCTCATTAATGGACTAATCCATTGATGGGTTCATAACTGAATGGATGTGTCAAAAGTGATAGGAACTACAGGATATGGAACCTTATTGGAGGCAGTGAGTCACTGGGGGAGTGTCTAAAAGGTTACCTCTTCCCCTGTGACCCTTCCTGCCCCCTCTGCTTCCTGGCCATGATGAATGACCTTGTGTGGAAACCTCTGAAACTGTGTGCCAAAATAAATCTTCCCTCCTTTACATTGATTTTCTCATTGTTATAGCAATGAAAAGCTAACACAAGTGCCATATATCCTAGCACCCAGCACACCAACCTGCACACAGCAGAAACTCAATAAATACTTGCTGATTGCTTAATTAGTGTAATCTGTGGGCTCACACAAATGTAATGGCCCATGTCTTAATCTCTCCTTTTCTCACAGACAGACTTTGGAAGGAGCTCCCATGGAATCCTATTGCAGACAAGGTCATAAATACTCTCAGGCATAAATAAACTCACCTTGGATGATGAACAATGGACTCACTGACGCTGCATGAAACTGCAAAGAGAACTTTGGTCCTTGAAAGAGAAACCTAATATATATGTTCCTTCATTTGGAATTTCTAGACCAACTGTAGAGACCAACAGACTGAGGAGGAACCCCAAAGACTCGCCAGGACCACAAGGTAAGGCTCTTGTGAGTTCCTCTGAGAAGTCTCCATAGAGACCAGGTCACATTGGGAGAGACATGGGACCTAGACAGGACCTGGGAAGCACCTCTTGGGACCTGCAAGGAGTCAGGATCCACCTGTAGGTGAGCACACTGCAGCATGATGGTACCTCTCAGCAACCTGGCCTTGGAGTTGGGGAGCCAGGCCACCTGGAAGGCAACTGAAGAGTCAGAACAGGTCCCTGAGACTAGCTCCCATCTCTGCAAGGACACAGCAGTCTCCCCACAGAAGGCTGGCAACCCTGTTTCTTCTGGGAGACCCCTCTGAGTCTATCCTGGGTGCATTGTGAGCAGGATTCTTTAGGACCTGGACCCAGAACTGCTGGAAAGGCTTCTGACAGGACCTCCTCCTTCACTCCTGAGGTCTTCCTGGTAGGAGGCAGAACTGAGTGGGTCTCAGGAGCCCATCATGGGCTCGGCTTCTGTACCAATTGTCAGGTCCACAGTTGTGTTGTTTTTCACACATAGAAGAATAAGCCTGCTCTGAAATGGAAGAGAGAACTAATCCGTTGTCTCATACCAGGAAGCAGAGCCAGGCATTCAGTGCTGTACTCATTATGAAAATGAAAGGTAGAGCTTTAATTCTCATAATTCAAACCTCAGCTTCAGCATTTTCTAGCTGTGTGTCTGTGCTCTAGTTTCTTAACCTCTCTAAGCCTCCAATATCTCATCTGCAAAATGATCATAGTAATAACATATCACTGGAGGATTTGCCTTTCACCTGCAGGCCTGTGAGCATATGCACCCGTGGTCACTGTGGTTATTATAACCCACTGCCCTGGAGAACCTGTCCTTCCTTTAAGAAAGCCAGGAGTGCTCAGGTCTAAGAGGTGGCACATGCTGCCTGCCACAGCCTCAGTTTGCACTATGGAAACTTCTACCATTTGTGTGTCTCCTGGTGGACCTAAGATTTGTTTGTAGAAATGAAAGCACTATGAAGTGAAAGCAGCAGCCAGGAAGAAAGAGTCTGAGGCCTGGGTCCACTACTGAGATGGCCCACGCACAGGCAGGCCATTCCAGCCGCACAGCCTCTTCTCCCTGCTTTGCAGAGACGTGAGTAGGAAAGACCTGAGCAAGAAGTCATGGGGAACAGCTCAGCGGTCAGGTAGCAGACAATGACAGGTGTTTTTCTTGAGCAACAGCTTAGTTGTACGGGACCTTAGAAACCAGCCAAATGGAAGAGAGGGGAAAGCTAGGAATTTCTTGAAGTCCTGTATAGCCAGTGATTTTGACATTTGAGATCAAGGGAAGAGAAATAAGGGCACAAGGAGAAATGGTGGGTGTTTCTGTACAGACATGGGTCTCAAACTTTAGCAGCATCAGGGCACTTAGAGAGCCTGTTAAATCACAGATTGCTAATCCCCACCCTGGAGTTTCTGATCTAGTAAGTCTGGGGAAGTGAACTGAGAATTTGTATTTTTAGGAAGTTCCCAGGTGATACTAAAGCTGGTCTTGAAAATTAGGATTGGATCCTTGTTTCCTTGGTGAAGATTAAACACTTGAGAAAGTAAATTTTATTGAAAGATAGGAGAGAAAAAGAGAAAGAGAGAGAGAGAGGGAGAAAGAGAGAGGGAGAGAGAGAGAGAAAAGAGAAGAACTTCTCTGGAGAAGAGGGGACCCAGCAGAGCTTGTGCCCCTGGGAGTGGGGGTTTCCCTTCCCAACCTTTTATAGATTTCAGGTTTCCTTTCTTCTCATGCCCTTCCTCCCATGCTGCCTAGGTGACCAAAATATGGGAATGACCAAAGGAGCTATGCAGGGGTTACTCATTAAAACTCCCTGCATTGGGAAGACCAAGTCCCTGGAGGGACTGTCCAAAATGGGCAATTGTGTTAGTGCAGCCAATCAGGTAGGGTCTTCATTTCACTTTGGCATTCACCCTGATAAAAATGGTCCTCCCTCTCCACACTGCCCCTGGGCTGTTCCTCGCTGGAACACTCTGCTGTGCTGGACATGGTATTCCACAATTCATGAATTGCTTCTTACTCAGGAAAACTTTTTAAAGACTTGAGCTTATTTTAAACGGATATCTTTATCAATTCATCCTTTGTAGGCACACGCAAGGCCAGGCAGATCGGCAGGCGCCTGACACACAGCCTGCACTTCAGGATGACTCCAGTAAGTGCCTCTTGAGTTTAAGGGGAAATCCACACTGGGTCGACTGCCCATTGGAAGGGTTCGGTTTAGGTCTCTGGTGTCAGGAAAGCTGAGCACCAGGCTCAATTTTGAAAGTTTATGCACACATTCTAGTATCTTATAAAACTCACGTTTTCCGTGGGAGACAGTGAGTTCTTGGCAGAGTATGTGTCTCCAACTGGGTCCACAGGGCTTGGTTATGGGTTTGGGCTGTTGCAGGGAAGCAAGAGAGTGGCCTGCGAGAGGACTTGGATCTTTATTCTAGAAGGTGTGTGTTAGGATGGCAGCCAGACAGACACGGACACCTCATGCAGCCAGGAGATCCTTTTATTCAGGGGATGGGCGCCCGGGCGAAGGAAGGAGGAAAAAGGGAGGGGCAGAATGGATGTGAGGCAGGGAATTTGTAGAGCCCGCTACAAACCATGTGGCGAGCTTTGGATTGGTTAGTTCAAAACTGGCGTGATAGGTATGCGGGGTGTGTGTGTGTGTGTGTGTGTGTGTGTGTGTGTGTGTGTGTGTGATCTTCTTTGATGTGGCCGGAAAGGTAACCTGAGAGGCCAGGCTTTGTTCTCCCTGGTGGAATATCCACCTGCAGGCTCCCACGTCCTCTCCCATCTACCGGAGCTCTCCTCCCTCCCCTGCCCCCAGCCTCTTCTCCACATCGTCCATCTGCCCCTTCACTGGTGCTTCCCCACCTGCATAGAGATGTGCTGGGCTTCTCCATCTCAAAAAGCCAGCAACCCAGCCTTCTGCTACCCCTATACCCTGTTTTAGTCGCACCCTTATTTCTTCAGTCCTCTTTGAAGAAGGAAAGAAATGCTCAAAAGATCTTTTCACCCAGTTCTCTCTCTCCATTTCATCTTGAAACTGATTGTCAGGTGGAGAGTGAGGCTCAGGCCCAGGAAACAAGTTTCAGGATTCAGGAAGTTGAAAGAAGGTATGAGGCAGGTGGGAATATTGGTCAACTTCTATTCAGAGGCAGCAATAGCCCCCATCCAGCCCCGCTGGACCATTTCCATAAACAGTCCACACACAGAAGGCGCACTGCCGACAGCTTACATAAGGGGGCGCCTGCTCACAAGTAGAAGTTCATGACCTTGACTGCACCCTGACCAAGACAGCCTATTCCTGCCCTTGGCTGCATAGTGAAAGCATAACACAGCCCCTGGAATCCCTGGCAAGGGAGCCCAACACTAGTCTTTTGAGCCCTAATCAGACTTTCAGCCACACATCTCCCCAAACCCCTGCTCTTCTCCAAGGCCCTAGTCATCCCCTCTCTGAGGATCTCGCGTGGCTTCCCCACCCACCCTGGCCACTGCTCTCTGCTCCATCTCATTTGCTGGCCCTCCTCTTCTCCCCAGCCTCTAGGCTCCACTGGTGGTCCTCTCCCTTTTCTCTCTATCACTGCCTTGTCAATCTCATCCAGTGTGGGTACTTGAAAGACCTTCCTGTGACAATGACCCCCGAAAGCACAGCTCCAGCTGAATCCTCCCCCCACACTCCAGTCTGGCACATTCGCTACTCAACTCCTGTGCTCAAAATCCCCATGTGCAGATCTGACCTCCAGGTTGCATGTCCCAAACCTTCTCCACTCAGTTTCCTGGATTCCAGTCAAAGGTAATGCCATCCCTCCACCTGCTGGGCACAAGACATGTAATCATCAACACCTCTCTCTCTCCCTCCCTCTCTCTCTCTCACTCATACACACACACACACAGACAAGAACTCAGGGAATCTTGTTTGTGCTTTTTTCAGAACGTATCCAGAATCCAGCCATTTCCCCCACTTTCCCCAACATGTCTCGTGTCAGTAACTGAAATAGTCTCCTACTCTCCTCCTTCCCTGTTGGCCTCCTCTCAGCTGTCCTTAGCTCAGCACCCAGCAGGAACACTTGGACAAAGGAGATCACGTCAGTTCTCTGCTGTGATCACATCAGTTCTTCCACTGTGCTATTTTCCTCAGAAAACAGCCACCTCCTCACCAGGTCTAAAGACACTGGCCACCTGGAGTCCGCCAGCCCTGGACACCACTGCCACCCTCTGGATTGATCCACTGTTGCAGCTTTCACCCCCTTGAGGTTTCTCACATACCAGGTGTCTATTTATTTCCAGGCCTAGAATGTTCCCTCTGACAGGAGGCTCTTCCTCAAGGTAGCCTGGATGTTCCCTCTGACTAGCAGCCTCTTCCCTCAGGTAGCCTGGAATCTTCCCTCTAACTAGTAGGCTCTCCCCCCAGGTAGCCTGGAATGTTCCCTCTGATAGCAGGCTCTTCTCTCAGGTACATCACAACTGCCTCCCTGCCTCCCTCTCTCTTTCACATTATCGCTGTATACTACTCACCTTCTCAATAAGGCCACCTAAAAACTCTTTAACAACTCTACCCCAGATCCCAGGAATCCACCCAGCACTGTTTTCCTCTCCTCTGTTCTCTTTTTTTACACAGCTTTGTCCTCTCATACCTGACACAGTTGACTTATTTCCTACTTGTCCTGCTTACTTCCTGCCTCATTCCACTAGGACTGAAGCTCCTTAGGGGCAGAGATGTCTTCTGTTTCATGCTTGGTCCTAGTCCAAATTCCTAGAGCCCTGCCTGGCCCAGGGTTGATGCTTCATAAATCCACCTCGTGAAATTGCTGTATGATCATGCCAGCTCTAGTGTGTCTTCAGTTCATGGAGGATATTAAAGGCTATTTGTATTCATTCAGAAGGTCATCTCGGGACACTCTCCCTCCAAAATTCCTAAGAAGAACTCCTCCCCAGAGGACCAATCAACCAAGTGCCTGTCATTTCTCAGGAGCACTTGGAGCTCCTTCCATTCCAGAAACATTCCATGACTCCCAGGGTTTAGGATTCAACTCCAAACAGCCCTACCAACAGCCTGGCTCTCTCCCACTGTGCCCCATGGGCACCTCCATTACAGTCTCCCACTCACCCTGACTTCAGTGACTCCCATTTACTGGCAGAGCAGGGCACAGAAGAACACTGAGACTTTCCTGCTGGGAAGGGACCCACCAGGGCTGTACCCACGGGCCAGTGGGAGAAATAATGAAGCCAATGCTGGAGGGGAAGAAAGGAGGGGGGGCTCAGGAAAGGCAAAGTCCCAGCACAAGGTCAGTGCCATGGAGAGCAGAGAGCAGGAAGTTTGGAATCAGAAACCTGGCTTCTAATGTCACTTCTGCCAATGCCTGATCTTGGAATGAGAATGTCCCCAACCCCCTTTTACACTTTGGTCCTCACATCTGAGCACAGGGTGTGCTGCATGACAGCTTTGGAAAGTCACCCAAGGATGGGGGCTCCAGGGACTGTATCGAGCATGAATTATTTCCCATCTAATAGGAAACCTCAAGGAGTGTGGGAGCTTCCCATGGAAGCTATAGAAAAATTTCATTTAAAGTATTTGTAAAACACCGGCAAAATTTACAAGGGTCCTTCCACTCTACACCTCCTTGCTTGATTTAGACATCTTCACCAGCCTTTCCCAGTGCCCTGAGGTTTCTTTCCCTCTCTTCTTTTCAGCGCTTTGTTTCAGATGTAAATTACAATGATCTGCATCTCTTCCTGTCCCCCTCATAGACTGGGCCTCTCTGGATGCTCTTCCTTACCGTCTGTAGCACATGGATGCTTTTGACTGCTTGTTGAATGGAGATGGAAGAGAAGGCAGGAGCTCAGGAATGAGCTCTGCCTAGTGGAGACTCCTGAGCTCCTGGCTGTAGGCAGTGCCATTGGGTGTAATTGCCAGTGAGGAACACTGGACTGGCACCTGCCCTGGGCCACGCAGGGTTTCTCTGCGACTTATTACTTCACATAAGTGAAACCCAACTGGCAATTGGGGCCATTCCTTGGCCTCTCAGAGGAAAACTGACTTCAATCAAACTCTCTTCCCAGTGCTAGGAGACCCCATGCTCCCAGGGCTCCTGGGAACAGGAGGCAGAGGGCTCCTATTTCTCTGGTTTCCTCCTGCTGCTGCTCAGTTAACTCAATTTAGGGATCACTTCACTGGCTCTTTTGCAAAGGCAAAGGATGGCCTTAATCCCTTCCCCCAACAAAATGCCACTGTCACACGCCTAGACGGTAGTCTCGGAAGCCAATTTTCTCTAAAAGTTCAGAATGTCAGGAGAAGTTAACCTCAGAGCCAGAAAACTACCCACTCCACCTCTGATCTGTGCCCTCAATTCCTCCCAGCTGCCCGTTTCTGTAGGCTCCCCTATCCCTGCACTGCTCAGTGCCACCTTTCCGCTCTTGCCATCTCACGGTTCTCCCTGTCATGTGTCCAGACTTTTAGGTCTCTGTTCACTGTCCACATAGGATGGTCTCGCTGGTCACAGTCTGGCTCCCTAAGGCCTCCCATCCTCACCTGAAGCCAACATCCAGGTGTAGCAGCCAGTCTCTGATCCTTGCAGTAGCCCTGCCCTTGAGGGATAAAGAGCAACTCTTTTCCACCCCCACTTGGCCTCACAAAGCCCTGGGTGACATTCTCTCATGAGCCTAGGAGGGCATGGGGGATTTTACAGAAGCCAGAGATGGTCCATCATGAGACCCAACTCAAGCTGAGATGTGTAGATTCCCCGAACATCACTCATGTCCTCTCAATCCATTCCGCTTCCAGCTCTCCGGGATAGTCATTCTTGGAGGGGTGCTCTTCATCGTCACTGTTTATGGACTCTTGTTGGCATCCCCTGATCCTAATATTGAGGTGAGTCGTGGGACTCTTGAATGAGTGGAATGATGCTCCAGCTAGGTGGACTCTGGAGGGGTCCTCATATGCCTCACTTCCTGCCCAATGGCGAGAGGGATTTGGTGGCCCCAGGGTTCTGCACCTGCCTGTCTTCTTTCCTCCTCATTGATGTGTCTTGTGTGTATCTATGCTTTCCAGGTGCACTTGAACCTGAGAAGTGACTTTAGAGGATTCCGGCCCCCAAAGAGGCGCCGTGTAGTTAGACGCAGATAGTGAGATCCAGTATGCAGATCGGCAAAACAGAAGATTCTAGAAGACTTTGACATCTTTCACTGCGACAAAAAGAAGACCTCTCCCTTCTCTGCTTCCATAACCTGGGTCCTTCCTTTCCTGACAAGCTGAGAGCAAAATCTCTCTCCTGCTCACATGCTGTACTTCCTGCTTCAGTTCAGCCCCACAAATCCTGCTCTTCTTCCATTAAAGAAAGAGAGATTTTTCATGTATTTTAGAACCAAGCTCCTCCCTAAGGTGTGTGCTCCTGTGTGCTTGTGGGTGGGCATCCTTGCGCAACCTGCATGTCTTCATCTGTGGGCTTGTGGGTGAGGGGGAAAATATCTAGGCACCCATCTTCTTTCAATCATCCATTCATTAATAAATATGCATTAAGCAGCTATTTGATGTGTTGCAAGGTCTATTTGTGGCAGGAAGTGGGTAAACATTGTGAACATGACATCGTCCTTGACCTCAAGGGACTTGTGGCCTCGAGAACACACAAGAGCACATATCATGGATATTAGTCAACTCTTCCTCCGAGTAATAAAAGGCAGGCTACCTTTGAAGAAAGGAAGGATCTAATCAGTCAGTAGTTTTGAAGGTTGAAGGGCCTGGTACCCACGTGGGCTGTTCTAATGAGCACTTAATGGGAAATGGTGGTGGCTACCAGGGGAGTATTTGCAGAAGACAGTGGTTACTTCTGGAACCAGGTGCAGATGGGACTGGGTGGGGACAGGCTTGCTCTTTTAATAACCACCCTCTTGTAAGAACCACCAAGAGAGTGGCACGGGAACTACCTCTTGCCGCAAAGGACTTGAGGGACTCCCACCAGACCCCACCATCCACAGGTCCTAATACCTCCCAATAGCACCAACCTGGGGACCCATCCTTTATCCACAACCCATGCGTGCGGGACCCTCAATCGCTCCCAAGCCATAGCAGCATGTCAGCAAGTTACTCCAACAGTTGAAGCTGGGCAGATGGTGGACCACAGTGAAGGGTGTGAGTGATTCTGGCAGTGATGAGTGAGGGGTGAGGAAAGGAGAAAGTGGGAAGGAGCCTGGTGGCGGAGGCAGCATCTGAGTGCGCACCAAAGCCAGTGGGGGTTTCATTGGGGTAAAAGGGAGCCATGTGAGAAGACTTATTCATTATGGAAAATGACCAGTCCTTTCTATGCTGGTACCAGTGATACCACAGAACCCAAGCATGGGAAATGGCTTCAGGTACAAAAGCTTCTAGAGTCAAGAGGATGCTACATGGTTGCTCACAAGCAGATGAGGACTGATTCCAAAGAGCAGAAGTGACTGTTCCCTAACTTCTATATTTACAACTGAATAATATACTTATTGGTATCCATGGTGACCAACTGACATCTGAATGGCGATGAAGGACAGGTTGTAGGTAGATCTCTAATATGCCAGTGCGATCAGTCTTTCTTGCCACAGAATGCACTGCCAGGATGTTTTAGTTAGTTTGGGTCACTGAATACAAATGTGCCTTTCACTCTAGTAAGTAATTTTAGCCTCTGAGTTCCTCTGAGAAGGAGCTTCTAGGTGTCTTGATGTCTAGCATGCTGTCCCCTCTATACCTGACTAGGGACCCTGGATGTCCACCACAGAGTTGGTAAATGCAGAGATCATAAGACCTCAGGTGGATTCTTGTTTTTCTTTTCCCAATCAATCTTTCAGTTAGAGAGGAGTGTGAAATGGAGACATTGTAAGCATCCTGGCTACCCTTCCATGCCTCTTTTAAAGAACTCTTGAGAGTATTCTTCAAGAAGAGAAGTTAGTGCACAAAGAAGAAACAAGATACTAGGAAATAAAAATTACGGCTACACAAAACACTGTGATGAAACATGAAAATACCATGATAGGTGAAACGAGCCACGGCAGGCCATGCGCTATGCGATTCTGTTAACAGGGGTTCCCTTGAAATTGTCCCTTTGTCTTGGGTGGATTTTCAATTCTGGAATTGAATGGTCTTTAGGAAATCACAGACAATGAAAATAGATTTTGATAAAAGAAATCTGGGGCACATAATAGACCAGCCCCTTTTGGGTCTCTCTGTCAAAGCAGGACACAAGTACACTGAGCTCCTAAAAGAGGCCAACTTTCTGGCCATTTTCTGGAGGCTAGGTGACCACGGCCCCTCACCCCTCTCTCCACATCCTTCCTTCCTGCTCCCTCTGGGGCTCCATCAGATTCCATACCTGCTCCATCTACAGGAGCCCTGAGCCTCCTGCCCTGTTCCCCAGCCTCCTTCCTGACAGTTTGGAGCTAGACTTCACTGAGATTCTGCCAGCATGGCTCAGCTCTGTAGTGGGTGCTCTCACAGAAAGCACCTGGGGCTTCTCCAGACAGAGGGCGCCTGGTCTGACCCACTAACCTGCTGAAATCACCATGGCACTTTAGGAACAGTGTTACTTTCCCATCCCACCACCTACCTACCAGTGTTCTATTCCCTCACCCTCCAGGGGACCCCTCATCAATGTAGAATGACAGCTCACCCATCTTGCAGGTGATGAGACTCTGGTCTCTGCACCATCCCACAAGCTGTCCATCTGCAGGCATTTGGCCACTTCTCTCCCCTCTAGAAAAACAGAAAAAAAAAAAAAAACTTCAAGTGACCTCAAAAATCTGTGGCCTAGTCCACTCCTGGGTAGAGAAAACACAGAGGTAACGAGGACAGAGATTTCCCCAAAGTCATCAACCATCTAGAAACATAGGAAGGACTCCAGGTCCATATCCAAGACTCCAGATGGCAAGTTTACATCCTTCTCTCACTTGACCTCAACTAGATTTGACCCACCAAACCTCTCTCTCCTTAAAGCAGTCTTCTGTCTCTGCCCAGCTTCCCCAAGTGTCCTCTTCATTGTCCTGGATGAGCAACACTTTCTGCCCTTGTGCCTCAGGAAGGTGCTGCCCTTGGTCTGTTTCTCAGTCAGTGGGCCTGAGCCCCTCTCATGGAGCTCAGTTAGAGTAAAATGTGCTAATCAATGCCTGAAGGACCTGCAATAATGTCCCACCCTGCAGACACTGAGTCCCAAGCCTCTCCATCTTTCCCTTTGTGATCCACTAGGAAAGAGGCTGGGCTATTTCCTGGTTGATATGCCAATACCTGGAACTTTCTAGGGAGCAGGAGGATCTGTGATAGTCCAGGACCGGTACAGTAAGAATTGGGAGGCAAATCCAGCACATCTTCTGTTCCTGTCAATAAAGCTTTATTGAAACACAACCTCACCATTTGTTCATATGTTGTCCCTTACTGCTTTTTTGCAGCAATATCAGGCTTGATATTAGGATAGTGATCATACTGGGCCCTTGCAGAATAGGTTCTCTAGCCCATTGGATGCATGAAATCCTCTATATTTGATCCTGAATTGCCCTTATCAACATTACCCAGAAACTTGTTAGATAATAAAATTCTTTGTCTCCACCTCAGACCTACTGAAGTAGAATCTCTAGGCTGGGGTCCAGCAATCTGTCTTTCCACAAGCCTCCCAGCTGATTCTGAAATACATGAGAACCACGGTTCCATGGTATCTTCTCAAATGATTGTTTTATGTCATTTAATCATCACTCTGGCTTGGATAAGTGTCCCCCAAAGGCCCATGTGTTAAAGGCTTTATGCCCAGGGTAGAACTGTTGGGAGGTGGTGGAGCCTTTAGCAGGAGGGGCCTTGTGAGGAGCTTTTAATAACTAGCCACCCTCTCCGGAGCTCATCCACTCCTGTGAGACCTAACTTACCCTGAGAGACCAGCACTAATCCCTTCACAAGGGAAACCATGACCAATGGCCTCCTACTAGGCCCAAGCAAGTTTCTAGCATGTAAAATTTCGGGTAACAAACTCTATGCAAATTTGTCCAATAAATACCTGGCAGATGGACCCAATATTCTGGAAAACAAAACACAACAAAACAATGAGCATTTATTAATAAATACCTCTTCTGTTATTTATGCTCCATGTCCTTCCATCTGAATGAACTCCTTTCATATACAAACACTGCAGAGAAGCTTTATTTATTCTTGGGGAACAAGCAATCGGAAGAACTTGAGGCTCAGGAAGGTTTAGCAATTTGCCCAAATTTATACTGACAATCATTCCTGCAAAACTGGATTTGAATCCATGTCCCTGTTCTGCCAGAGCCCATGCTCTTTTGCCACTGTATCCTGTCATGGCTACAGTGCTGGGTGCAGGACACAAAGAAAGCACACAGTGATGGCAATGATAATGATGATGATGATGATGAGGTTGTTCTTTGAGTCCCAGGATCATGAGGTTCCATGCTACTAGCTCACAGAGGTAGCAGATTGGCCATGACTCACCTGCTGGTCTCTGGCATTTGATGTTGACCCCAATATTGCTCTTGATGACCAGAGGCTCCCTGGTGAGACCCGTTAAGATCAGAGCTGGACACATATGATCATGGTTAGGGGAAGGCTCTTTTCACAGCAAGTAGGAGTTCACCAGTAATATATAAATAAACAAATGAATAAATAAAGTATAAACATCAACAGCAACGTAGCTTTCACGTCCTAATGGGACTGAGTAACTAGTTTGAGCAAAGTTTTATTCTACAAAACATAATCACAGGAAATTAAGTAAGTGGTAATAAACAGCCAGGTAATAAACAACCTCTCCTCCACCAACCATGAATCCCTGACAAAGATGGACAAAGGCTAGCAGAGCAGAGGAATGGGAGGGGGAAACCAAGTCAGGGCCATGAAAGTCATCCTGGGGAAAACGTTCTGTGGATCTTTTGGATTTGACAAATGAATATTCCCTATGCTAGCAAGTGGCCAGGATGTACCAGAAGAAATGGAGCCAATTACTATCCCCAGTAATGCGGGAGAATGTGGAGATTCTGGGGTAGGTTTTCAGGGACAAAAGGAGACCCTGGAATAGGCAGAATAGTGAGGGCAGGGAGAGGGGATCTGCAGTGTGGATTAAGGGCTGGGTCCTGGGGAAGAAAGAGCTAGTTTCAGTTCTCTGTGGCAGGAGCAGGCGAGGGACTAGGATCAGAAGTGTCCTGTCCTCAATGATAGGTGACTTTCTCTGCTTTGCTGCACTGAATCTTTGCTGATCCCCATGAGCTCCACTTTTAGACACTGTGCCACATAGAACTGCTTTGCTGAGTTCAGTTCTAGGAAACTCCAGAAAGGGAGCTCTATTAGTTCCTAGGGCTGCCAGAACAAAGCCCCACAAACTTAGTGGTTTATTAATTAATTTTTTCTCTCTCTTAATTCAAGAGGGTATAAGTCTGAGATCAAGAGATCAGCAGGGCTGTATCCCTTTGAAGGCTTGAGGATAAATTTCTGCCACAATTTTCTCCTGGTTTCTGCTGATGGGTGGTAACATGTGGTATTGCCTGGCTCACAGGTGCTCCTCCCACCTCTGCACTCATGATCATATCATGCTCACTCTCCATGTTGAGGTCTGTCCCTGTGTGCACATTTCTTTTTTGTGTAAGGACTCCAGTTATATTGGTTGAACAGCCACCTTATAACTGGATTTTAACTTAATGACTTCATTGAAGCCCCATCTCTAAATAAAATCACATTTTGAGTTACTACATAAGGGGCTAGGACTCCAACCCATCTTGGGGGAGGGACATGTTTCAATACGTAACAAGAGCTCTGTTGCATGACTGTGATCATGGAGGGGGCAGAGGAACAACGATGAAAGTGGAAAGCGTGTGATCAGGAATGTGTAGAAAGCAGCAGGTGACTAAGGAGTTTAAGAAGGTGGAGGACGGATGGATGGCAGAGTAAGGAAGCTGCACCCCAAGCTTTGCCATGGCATGGGACTACATCAGCAGGTGCACAGCTTCTCAGTGAGGTGGGTGAAAGAAGGATTTCACTGAAATTGAATTGTGGACACTCAAAGCAACTTAGAAACTCAGAAATTTGGGTACAATAGACAAAGAAGAACAAATATACTGAAGCTGATGTGAGGCCCCACCACCAGTGAAGATTCAGCATAGCATAGAGAGGGAGACCATAGGTTTGTTACAGAGAAACCTGAGATAAAAAAATACTGCCTCATCTTCATTGATACAGAGACTGCACTATTTTCTGGTTTTAAAGAAGAGCACTCTATGTCCCAAATGGCCATAGAGAGCTAGGTGGAGCCCTCTTGGGGTGAACATGCCACCATGGTGACTGGGGGACCTGGGAGACTAGAGAAAAAAAGACAAGACACAGCCACAGTATCCTGGAAAGTGCCTCTCAAAGGACCTAGTCTGATCCTGATGGAATGTGGGTAACATGGAGTAGACTGTATCCAGAGGCACTGGAATCAGATGGGCAAAAGAGATCCCAACCTGCTTCTCCTTTGAGTCTGGTGGATTACATGACTAGTTGAAGCAGGCCAGGAGTCTGAGCAGGCAAGGTGAATAAACTCAGGGACAAAACACAGAAAGGCTGAGCTCCCAGGCAACAGTGGAAAGAAGATTGACTCCTCTGCCCCACCACTGGATTTTTTGGGAGGCTCCTGAGAATCAGACCCCTAGTAGAGATAAGCTACTGCCTAGCTCTATGGGCAGGTCCATTTAGTCTCTCCAAAGAAGACCCCATTCAATGAAGCCCCTGAGGTCTAACTAGACCTTACTGCTACCTGTTGGAACTTCAATCACAGAAGGCTGCACCAAAATGGTCTGAATAGACACAATGGAAACTAACTGTATGTCCTAACCCACCTCAAACTGGTAAAAAGGAAAGCTGAGTCTTACATCAAGCAGCTAAAATCTTAGGATGCTCCAAATGGTAACTCAGAAAACAACACAAAATTAAGATGTGATTAATACCTTGCACCCCTTGCTGTCTCCATTAGTAGTACATAACTCCTCAAGAATTGGAAAAAAAGATGATGGGACATAGACAGTGACCACCCAAGCTGGTCAACTATTTTGACCACCTCAGTGGAGAAGTTTCCTTTGTTCTTTATAAAGATTTTGGATTTTTAAAATTTATTTTATTTTATTTTATTCTTTGTATATGGGAACGTGTGTGTTCCTGTGAATTCTGGCTGTGCTGTGAATTCAGGGACATATATACATACACTTATTTGTTTATTTTTATCTCATTTTTCAAATTTTTAATGTGATTATTTTTTCCTGGCATTATCTTTTGAGAGTGCAGGGTTTTCTGATTGTTCATTTTGGTTTGGCTTTGAATTATTTTCATTTGTTTACTTCTTTCATTTCTCTTTCTCTCTTATCTTCTCCTCATAACAGCAAATTCTATTGTTCTCTCTCCCGATACCTTTTTTCTTCTATTTTCTACTGTACTTATATATAAACATCATCTGTAGCATCTTTTCTGCTTTTTCTCTGTTCACTTTTTGAAATTGTAGTCTTTTGTAACTTCCTAACACATTTCCTTTTCTTCTAACTGTATTTTTATTATCTTTCCAAACTAATGGGTTTATATAACTCATGCTTTTACCATTAATGCTAATGTAATCATTACTGTTGGAATGATATAGTTAACACTTGATACTTCCATTAAAGTATGGCTTATGGTTATTGTTTTTACTGTTGACAATTGCTGAACCCAACATTCCTCTTTGTTGGTGGCAATTAATCTTGAAGACATCATTGTAGAAACTAGGTATTTATTTTAACACTAAGTATTTTTTTTTTGCAACTGTTGTTACTATTGTTTATTTTACTCCATTCTGAAAGGTGCCAAGAAGCTACAGGGACACTAAAAGTTCACTGCTGAATTACTGACATTACTCCAACTCAAAGAAGCAAGGAGACAAAAACCACAAACCAACAACAAGGACCCAAGGAGAACAATCATAGAGGAAACTCAGGTCCTAAATCTTGGCATGTATGCATACATCAAAACAGAGAAGTCCCAGAAAAAATAAGATAATTACACACAAAGTGCATGCACAAAAGTGAGGTAGGGGAATTGACCTCAATTGATGCACATGTGTAAGACCTCTGGAAACATCAGAAAAAGGGCAAACTAATATCCTTCCAAAATCCACAATCCCTCAACAAAGGATCCCACTAATACCAAGGTGGACAAAAGCCCAGAGAAACATTAGAAAAATCTGATTATTAAAATGTTCAATAAACTAAGAGAAGATACAAAGGATTAAGAGAGCAATTCTATGAGGTGAAAGACTACTTTAAAAAAAATAGAAATAGTAAAAAGAATTCATAGAAACAAAATACACAGTCAATGAAATTAAAAACTTTATTGAAGACATCACTGACAGATTAGATTGTGTAGAAAATAGAACCTCAGCCTTTGAAGACAGAACTTCAGGGGTTGAAGACAGGCTATATGATTTGGAGTGCACAGAAGGTAAGGAAGGGAAAAATTAGAGAAGATGACCAAAGTATTCAAGATACTCTGACAATTTTATAAGATCAAACCTGAGAATCATTGAAATAGAAGAACACATGGAGATGCACACTAAAGGCTTAAGGAACACTTTCAATGAGATAGTTACAGAAAACTTTTTCCATATAAGAAACTATCTAGACATCTACATACAAGAGGCTTATATTACCCTAAATAGACCCAATTGAATAAGAAGCTCACTAAGACATACCATAATAAATTCTCAATGTACAAAGTAAGAAAATGCTATTTAAAACTGTAAGATAAAGGCATCAGGTCACATTTACAAACAAACCCATAAGGCTCACTTCAGATTTCTCAGCTCAGACCCTAAAATCAAGGAGTGTCTGGAATCAGATATTCCAAGCCCCAAACAAACAAACAAACAAACAAACAAATGAAAACCAAAACAAACCAAAAAATCTGCCATCCAAGATTACTATACCAAGCAAGGCTCAAATTTAACATCAAAGGGAAAATAAAAGCTTCCCACAACAAGAACAAACTAAAAGAATTCATGAGCACAAAGCCAACATTACAAAGAATTCTCAGTGATAAACTTTACACAGAGGAACTCGAAAACCATTCCCAATGCTCAAAAACAGAGGATGTTCAATAGAAGAATTATCTACTAAATTAGTATCAAGACAGGATCAAATATAGCAAAAAACCAAAATAGCAGAAAACCAGAAACACATATCCACTACTACCACTAAATGTTAAGCATCTCAACTCCCCAGTTAAAAGACACAGATTAGCAGAATGGATAAAAAAGCAAGATGTAACAATATACTCTTTACAAGACACTCACCTTTTAAGCAAAGACATCCACGAGCTAAAGGTAAAAGGATTAAAAAAAAATTCCATATGTATGGTCCAATAAAGTAACTAGGAGTAGTTATTCTCATATCTGAAAAAGGATTTTTAGGCAAAAATTAATCAGAAGAGACAAAGAAGGTCACTACCTCTTAGAAAAGGGAACAATTCAACAAGAAGATATAACAATAGTAAATATTTATGCCCCAAATGTCAATGCACCCAAGTACATGGAAAAAATTCTCCATGATTTTAAATTCCACATAGGCCCCAACACAATAATACTTGGTGATGTCTAAGCACCCTTATCATCAAAAGACAGGTTATCAAAACATAAATTCAATAAAGCTATCTAACCTAACCAACACTATAAGTCAAATAGACCTAATGAACATCAAGCAAATATCCCACTGCAAAACAGCTGAATTTACCCCGTTTTCAACGACACATGGATCTTTTTTCAAAAAGATCATATTCTACTCCACAAACTAAATGTTAGCAAATCAAAAAAATTGACATAAACCTAAAAGCACATGAGAGAGAATACAAAAAGAAAAAGAAAATGGAGGCAGACCTCAATGGATCAGCAATAATTTATTATCAATAGATGGGCACATTTTGGAGAGCAAAGTTGTGGTGGGCCACAGTGAAGGTCTGGGTTTTATAAGGTTTTAGTTGGCCCAGGTCATGGGGGGAATTTTGGTCGTGGGCTCATTTAGGGTGGGGCCACAGGTAGGGTAACAGTAAAGGAAGTTTCCTGGGGCCCATTGTCCATATTCTTCATTCCAGATGCTTAAAGGTATATGTGAGTTGGGAAACATCATCAAATCTGGCTATTTCCTGCTGAGAAGGAGCAGATTAGGGGATCCCCTGTCAGAGACCTGGAAGATGATAAGGAGGTGAAGGATATTTTAGTCTTCTACAGCATCCTGATGTTTGCATCTTCAGGGAGGTGTAGAGGGAGGGAACTTTGTAGAGAGAGGAGCATTGTGGTGGGCGATCCCTTCCCAACAGGGCTCAGGAGAGTAACATGAGTAAAGGAGGAGAATTGAGTAAAGGAGTAACATGAGTAAAGGAGGCTTTTTCATGTTCTTGGGAGGTGGTATGGTATAGACAGGTAATATTGTCAAGAAGTTTCTTCTATATAAAATTAATAAAACAGGGAAAAAGTTGTTACAAGAAAAATGAGTATTAGAGGGGTTAAAAGAAGGAGAAGCCAGGAAGTCCACCATTTTAGGAATTGGGTAGTTCTCATCTCTGTTGTTCCAATCAGTTCTGTAGTTGTTCAGTCTATTCCTTAACAGTCCTGACTGATTGAGATAGAAGCAATATTTTTCCCTGAAGAAGAGTCAGCAGTAAAGAGATCTAGGCCTCAGTGTTTCTGCAGAATGACAGATGACAGAAAATCTCATTTCTTTTGTCAAGTCAGTACTGAATTGGTAATCTCTTGGATATGTTTAATAATCTGTACTGACACTTTTTTTATGGTATTGAAGAGACATTCCTAATCCTGCTGTTCCTGTGGCAATTCCAGCAGATATCTCTAGTCCTATGAGTAAGGGAATAAATTGAAGGTCTCTCTTGTTTCTTGTGTGTGCTGTTATTGGGATAGGCAAACTTTGGTTGTTAGGTAAAACATCACTTTGAAGAGTACAGAAGACCAAGGTCCAGAGGCCAGTCCAATTTTTGGTAGGCAGAGATAAATATGAGCCTCACAAAGAAAAATGCCTTATAATTTGGGAGGTGCCAGGGCTGTGTGGCTGACACAAGTGTATGTCTTAAGTTACATTAAAAAGACTATTTTTTTCTTTTAAATGTCCATGTATGGCTCTGTTTTGGTTGTAAATGTTTTTGCTAGGTGTTCAAGACCAAGCTGGTCAAATTGACCTTGTTCATATCTACTGTCAAGAGTCAGCTGAATTTCTTCCCAAGGTAATTCTTGGGAACTTGAGAGCAGCCTCTTAGCTCCTTTAGTGTAATCTGCCAGGATAGGTCAGGGTCTCCTTGACAATGTGGTTTCCCTTGGAAGCATCAGAGATATCTCCCTTCTCCAATGACCTTCTTTTGCAGCATGTGCATGGTTGCCTTTCTGTTCTTCAAGGTCTCATTGATTCCCCTAATTGGGAGGTCATGTGGCTCAAAGTTGCAAAGCCCTCAGAAAAGTCCGCTTGTTCCTTAGGCTCAAGCTAACTCAGAGGGTGAGAGCCAAATATTGGCTATTTTCTTTCTTGGCCCTTTTACTTCCTTTAATCTCTAAGCTTTGGTCTTAAACATTTAGCAAGCCAGTTTCACCAGTTTTAAAGTAAGAGTACTGGGTTTTAGCTTTAATGTCTATAACTTTAAAGTTATTTACTGCTTCTATTTAATTGGGGTCAGTGTTAGTACTGGAAGTGAGCCTTACATCCTCTCTGTCCTATAGATGATAACCTATTATCTCAAATTAACTCAGGCTATTATACTAGAATTTGTACTTTTGTGAGGCACTAACAGATAATAGTTAAAATTTATAAGAAAAATGAAAAATGAAATTGATAAGAGTAAAAACATATTTTATATAATAGTTATGAATTAGGAATTATAATTTTTATATTCTCAAACCTTTACTTTAAACATTAGTTTGAAGAATACAAGCTTGGTAACATGCTCTTTTAAACTATACTTTAAAGAATTATATACTTGGAAGGTATGAGAAAGAAGCCAGTAACAGTCCTATGATTACACTGATGTTCTTATATTAACCAAGTTTAACTTTTAAATTTCAGAATCTATAATGTAATACTCTAAAATAATAGTTGTTGTTTAACCAGATTTGTACAAAATTTGTACCAAATTCCTTTAAGATCAGTTGCTCTAAAGAATAAAACTTAACAGACATAGAAAATTATCATGATACATAAAAGCAGATTAATGTTTTAATAAATCTTTGTTACTTAACCCATAGAGGATCAAACTTTGGTTTATATCAGTACATTAATATTTGACCTCAGGAAAAAGTATTAAATAACATTGAGTTAATTATGTATATCTAACTTACTAGGTGAACTTTTTGAAATTTACCCTCCACAAAACTTCTGGAAATTACTTAGACATTCTATAACTTTTTACTTTATCACACAAATACTTTATTATCCACATTTCTTTTTCCTTCTGATTTCCATATTAAAATATATTTTCATACCTAGAACCTTCTTGCATCTCGTTCCTAGCTGTTGACCCTTTTCTTAATTCACACTCAGCAACAACACCTGTAAAATTTCTGAATTTAGACAATTACTCCACTTTAATAAGATAAAATACTTTGTTTTTATGGACTTCAATTGAAGCCCAGCTGAAACCTCTTATACTCTTTGCATATAAAATTATACCTGATAGAATCTTAACTCTCAGTAATCTTGTTTTAAGTGAAGACACAGACAAAACAATCTTAAACATTTTTCCATTTACCAATTATGAAACACACATAATGTTTAAACATGTTACTTTATGTAATTTAAGAAGCTAAGGCCGAGCGTGTTGGTGGCACAAGTCTGTAATCCAAGCACTTAGGGAGGCTGAGACAGGAGAATTGCGAGTTCAAAGCCAGCCTCAGCAATGGCGAGGCGCTAAGCAACTCAGTGAGACCCTGTCTCTACATAAAACACAACATAGGGCTGGGGATGTGGCTCAGTGGTCGAGTGCCCCTGAGTTCAATCTCCAGTACTCCCTGCCCCTCAAGAAAAGTTAAGAGTACTTGATTTTATATTTAGCAGTTAGCACTTTAACTTTGTGAATTAATCATATGCCTGTAACAAATATAATTATGATTAAGCCCATTTATGTTAAATCTAATTTATTCATTCTTAACTGCAAAAACCAAGATACTAGACAAATATAGTTAATACTACCAGTCATCTCTTCCTTGGTGAAGAAAAATTCTAGAAGCAATGGATATTACATTCTAGACATTTTGTGAAAAGCAATACTCTGTTAATTGACCATCTAGAAAGGCTAGTGAGTAATTTTAAAGATATCTTTATTTTTATCTTTTTACCTCTAAATTGAAGTTTTTAAGTCATGTGAATAAAAGTTATTTGGATCCATTTCTCATTTAAATTTTAATTTATGAGTGCTCATTTCATCTCTATGCCAATTTTGATACTATGGATATGATATATGAACACAAGCATATATGTAGACACAACAACAAAATACACAGGTTTGCACACATACATGAAACAGAGAGGAGACAGAGATCTTGCAGCTGTTTGTAGGTAGATCTCCAAAGGTAGGAGGCAATGCTACAGATGTTTATTAGAGCTGCTATTAGATTTAAACTGTTAGAAATTAAAATAGAGCTTATCAGATTTTCACATTATGCCATAAATATAGGGTAGCCCTGTACAGTTAAAAATGTTAGGTTTTAAAAAAGTGACACATTTCCCTCCTTTTGGTCTGAAATCAGTTCTCTGTGAGCCTTCCTCTAGGGGTCAGCAGTTTCTGCCTTTCCTTCCATGATCTCTGTCTGGGCTCTCATTGAGAATGGAGGCTATTAACTAATGTCTTGATCACTATTTTCATTTAAGGGAAGAAAATTGCTAGTTGTCCCCTTAAAATTCCTTACATGTCCCTTTTGTCCTTTTTGGTCCTTACAGTCACAGGACCATGATTTCATATTATGCTTTTCAATTTGAAGTGAGAGGCAAGCCTGATATTGCTCTGGGTGATGTCTCCACTGTAAGGCAAAAAACAGCCCTTTTGTAATTTTCACATCCCCTCTCTAAAAGCCCAAGGCAGTTCCTGCCCCAGGGGGTTCCTCTCCCGAATCTTCCACCTGGGAAACAAAGCCTAACTGCTCAGGTTAGCACATCAAAAGAAGACTGCTACTGCTTATCTGTCTGGCAGATTTTAAAGTGACCAATCCCTGGCTCGCCATGCGGTTTGTAGTGGGCTCTATAAAATCCCTCCTGCACGTCCCCTCTCTCTCTTTTTCCTCTTCCCTTCGCCCGGGCACCCACTCCCCTGAATAAAGGATTTTCCTGGCTGCTCAGAGGTGTCCGTGTCTGGCTGGCCGATACCCTAACATTTGGTGCCGTGACTCGGATGAGGGAGTAATTCTCTATTGAGACCCCTCATCCTGAACCGCCGACCACACCTCACAACCTTTGCTCATTCTTTCGATCATCAAGTGTCCACGCCCACCACAACCTTCGTTCGGTAAGTTCCCTTTTTGAGGAGAATAAAACTTTGAAGGCAGGGTCTCAGAGGTGACCAGCCGTGGATGGTCTGGTGGTCCCTCTGACTGCCTCAAAGGGAAGACCACACCCCACCACGATCTTCACGGTTACGGTGGACTTCCAGAATCTCCATACCACTTTCCTAAATTCTTCATCCCTCAGGTCCTTTACTCCCTCTCTCTCCCTCCTTTCCTTTTAGCTCAAATTCTGCCGGCTGGGAGTAGCTTGATCCCTCCCTGTTTACCTCCCTCCGCCCCGGGTCAAATTTTCCAACTCCTCCGGGAGGGGTCTCCGAATCCCAGCGCTAGGTGGATCTGAGGCTCCGCCTTTCCAGGAGAGATTAGACCCAGGGGGACTAGGGTGATGACCCTTCTCCTCCTTTTGGTCTTATTCCTGTCTATTGATAGCTTCAAAGGGACGCTTTTGAGGCTGTACTAATAGACATTTCTAGGTGACAGAATGGGATCGAGGTTTTCCCTCCCAGCAGACTCTCCATTACATTGCCTTCTTGAAAATCTTTCCACTCTTAATCTTCTTCCCAATATTAAACCCAAAAAACTTATAAAACTTTGCACTCAGGATTGGCCCACCTATCATTTAGATAGCTCTAACCCTTGGCCACCTACAGGCTCCCTAGATCCTAGTCTCCTTAGAGACCTACATAATAATTGTGTGCGATCGAAAAATGGGCAGAGATCCCTTTATTCAGGCCTTCTCCCTTCTCCAAGCCAACCCCTCCCTCTGCACTCTAAGTCTCACCATGTCCTCCTAACTTACAAACCAAATTCGTCCAAGTTTCTGTCGACTCTGAAATTTGCCTCACATTGCTTTCTTCCCTGGATACAACAGACTCCAATCCAAGCTTCTCGGCCGTCTGCCCTCTTCTGGCTTATTTACACCTCCCCTCCACCTCCAGGTTTCTCTTCCCCTTACAAGCTGTCTTCTAAAACATCTTGACAAACTTTATCCCCTTTTTTTAAAAATATGGAACACCCCGGGTACCCCATCCAATCCTTGGCTTCTTCTGACTTTTCATTTAGACGAAAGAGCCAAAGCTCTTCACAGCCTGGCCTGCTACCTGGCCTGCTGCGGCAGCCCCTCCCCCACAAACCACTAGGTTTGCAGCTTTTCACAGCTGCCTAGGCCTTGTTTTTTCAGACCTCAGCTCAAGGGAAAAAAAAGGGGAAAAGGAGGTTAATTTAAAGGAGGTTAATTTACATCTACCTAAACTGCCCCGCCCATTTCTTCTTCCTCCGTTCCCTCTTGTTGCTTTACTGAAACAATGGCCATAATTTTTTATCTCTCTCTAGGACTCTTCACTCTTACATTTTTAAAACTTATAACTTTAATTCTGCGCGCTAAAGTTGAAACTTCTGATCAGATGTCTTTTATCCAACTATAAAAGTTTTTTTTTACACTCTACTGAGACTAGGTATACCTACCTTTAATTCAAAAGGCCTTCTTCATGTTTATTTTTTGTGTTTATGTAAACTGAGTGCTCATAAACTAAAACTAAAAATGGATCCAAATACCTTTAATTCACATGATTTAAAAGGTTCAATTTGAATTGGGTAAACATAAAGACGTCTTTAAAATTACTCAACTCACAAGTCTTTCCACGTGGTCAAAGGACTAATAACTTGTTAATGTCTATAAAATGTCTAATATATATCTCATTGTCAAAAATTTCTTCAAGGGAAAA